>REGO01001186.1:60229-102116 GCA_010120015.1 Rhombomys opimus
CAAGGGACCGAGTGATGGCTAATGTTGAGCCCTTGAGTGTGTGGGAGGGACTCTGCACTGTATATGTTGCAGGCCCTAGTGTTGATCGCAGTGCAATTTCTGCCATTAACTGCCTTAACTCCTCAATTAGACCCACAGAGCAGGAACTTCAGTGTCCCTAGTGCCCCTCTGTTTCCCAAAGTGGGTATGTGGGTGGAAGGGGGTTCGATGCCTGGCTTCTGTTTTAGAAAACCCAGGGTCTGGGGATCTGCCGATTCTCAAGGGTGCACTCACTTACATGCAGGTCACTTGGCAGAGATAGTGGAATCCGGCCTCTGCTCTCTGGTTTGGCCCTGCTTCTTATATGTGCCCCGCCAGTTCTGTGCTGCTGTCACTGCCAGGTTCTGAGGTCTTGCTGCCGCTGGAGATTTCAGGGTGATCACGTCAGTGGTGAACGGCGGAACCAGGCTCTCTCTGTTCTCTGGTTTGGCCCTGGTTAGTCATAAACTGGAGGGCTGTTGTGTCCTGACAGCTCAGTGCTGCCCCGCCGGCAAGTCCCAATGTAACTGGTGACTGGGTCGCTAGTCAGGATGCTTTCTGGAAAGTGCTGGATTCTCTTCACTGTGCTCTCCAAGCTTAGGAGGCCCAGCACCTGGTGTATCTAGGTTGTATGACGTTTCTGCCTGGTTTTGGTGAATATATGGCGTATTCTCTGTCACTGTGGGATTGGGCGGGCCGTACCGTCACTGATGGCGATGCTGTGGAGCTAGTATGGCGTCCAGCAGCCTCGGGCCCTGGGGGGATGGTGTAGCCGCCGCGCGGATCTGGGACTCAGGGACACGTACTGCTGATCTTTGCCTGCCGCTAAAGGGCTTGGAGCTCTGCCCCAGCGGCTGTATACCTCAGGCAGTTAGGTCTGCTCTGAGAAAGCCCTTTGTGGCTATTTTGAAGGATGTAGTTTCCCTAAATTCTTTCTCAGCCCTTTTGTCTTTCATATAGAGAATGGCTACTGATTATTTTTTTTTTTTAGTTGATTTTGTTTTCAGCCACTTTGCTGAATGTGTCTACCAGCTGAAGGATTTCTCTTTTTGAACTTTTGGGGTCACTCATGTAAACTATCATATCATTGGCAAATAGTGATACTTTGACTTCTTCCTTTCCAAATTGTATCTACTTGA
This sequence comes from Rhombomys opimus, assembly GCA_010120015.1. Lineage (NCBI taxonomy): Eukaryota > Metazoa > Chordata > Mammalia > Rodentia > Muridae > Rhombomys > Rhombomys opimus. Next base: position 61,387 of record REGO01001186.1, read on the forward strand.
TCTCTCTTAGTTGTCTTATTGTTCCAGCTAGGACATCAAGTATGATTTGAAGACTTACAGAGAGAGTGGGCAGCCCTGTCTTAGCTCTTGATTTCAGCGGGATTGATTTAAGTTTCTCTCTGTTTAGTGTGACGTTTGCTATATGCTTGCTGTATATTGTCTTTACTATGTTTAGGTATGTCTCTTGTATCCCAAGCCTTTAAACATGAAAGGGTGTTGAATTTTGTCAAATGCTTTTTGTCATCTAAGTAGATGATCATGTGGTTTTTCTTCTTCCTTTTGTTTATATGGTCGATTACATTAATGGATTTCTGTGTGTTGAACTACCCCTGTATACCCATGATGAAGCCTGCTTGGTCATGATGGATGACATATTTTATCTGTTCTTGAATTCGGTTTGCAAGTATTTTATTGAATAATTTTGAATCAATGCTCATAAAAGAGACAGGTCTGAAGTGCACCTTTTTTGTTGGGTCTTTGTGTGGTTTAGGAATCAAGGTGACTGTGGCTTCATAGAATGAGTTTGGTAAAGTTCCTTCTGTTTCTATTTTGTGGAATAGTTTGAAAAGAATTATAGTTAGCTCTTCTTTGAAGATATGGTAGAATTCTATGCTAAACCATCTCATCCTGGACTTATTTTTGAAAGGAGATTTTGATGACTGCTTTTATTTCCTTGGGGAACATAGGACTATTCAGTCTATTTACGTGATCTTGATTTAATTTTCGTAAATGGAATCTATCAAGAAATTTGTCCTTTTCCTTTGGATTTTCAAATTTTGTGACATATAGCCTTTTTTTGTGATTGTTTAGATTTCCTCAATGTATGTCCTTATGTTCCCCTTTTCATTTCTGATTTTCCTGATTTGGATAGTTTCTCTCTGTCTTTTACTTAGCTTGGCTAAAGGTTTTTCTGTCTTGTTGATTTTTCTCAAAAAACCAGTGCATGGTCTCATAGATTCTTTGAATTGTTTTCTTTTCTTTTTTTTCTAATTTATTGATTTCAGCTCTGATTTTGATTATTTCTAATTATCTTCTCCTCTTGGGTGTGTCTGCTTCTTCCTCCCCAGCCCCCCAGGGCTTTTAGGTGAGCCTTTAAGTTGCTTGTATGAGATGTCGCAAACTTCTTTCTGGAGGCACTTAGTGCTATGAACTTTCTTAGTGCTGCTTTCATTGTGTCCCATAAGTTTGGGTAAGTTGTGCCTTCCTTTTCATTGAATTTCAGGATGTCTCTAACTTCTTTTTTCATTTCTCCCCATCCAGCTATTGTTGAGTAGAGAGTTGTTTAGTTTCCATGCATGTGTAGGCTTTTGTTATTTTAGTTGTTGTTGAGGTCAAGTTTTAGGCCATGGTGGTCTGATAGGATACAAAGGATTATTTTGATCTTCTACCTGTTGGGGTTTGCTTTGTGCTCAACTATATGGTCAAGTTTTGAGAAGGTTCCAAGAGGTGCTGTAAAGAAGGTATCAGAGCTCCAGTGGCACAATCGGTTAGCACACAGTACTTATATGATAAGAATGTATCCTCTTGAGTTCAGGTGAATAGTTCTGTAGACATCTATTAAGTCCATTTGGTTTAGGACCTCTGTGTAATTATTTTCCTGTTTAGTTTCTGTCTAGATGATCTGTCCCTTGGTGAGAGTAGAGTGTTGAAGCCTCCCATTCTTAAGGTATTGGGATCAATGTGTGATTTAAGCTTTTTTTTTTTTCATTTTATTTGTTTTTATTGTTTTGGATATATTTATTATTATTATTATTAATTACACTTTATTCACTTTGTATCCCCCCATAAGCCCCTCCCTCCTCCTCTCCCGATCCTCCCCTCCCTTCCCTTCTTCATGCATGCCCCTCCCCAAGTCCACTGATAGGGGAGGTCCTCTTATCCTTCCTTCTGATCTTAGTCTATCAGATCACATCAGGAGTGGCTGCATTGTCATCTTCTGTGGCCTGGTAAGGCTGCTCCTCCCTTGGGGGGAGGTGATCAAAGAGCAGGCCAATCAGATTATTATTTAAGCTTTAATAATGTTCCATTTACAAATGCAGGTGCTCTCATATTTGGTGCATAGATGTTCAGGATTGTGATGACCTCCTGTTGGATATTTCCTTTGATGAGAATCAAGTTCTTATCAAAGATTTTGATTAATTTTGGTTGAAAGTCTCTTTTACTAGATATTAGGATAGCTATCCCGTCTTATTTTCTGGGGCCCTTTGCTTGAAAAACATTTTTCCAGCCCTTTACTCTGAGGTAGTGTTTACCTTTTTTGCATAGGTGTGCCTCTTGTATTCTGTTGGTGAAGCTTAACTTTGTATTTTCTTATCTTTTCTTGAAGTTCTCCGGCTCCAGTGCTTTCTTTGTTTGTCTTTCCTTTATTGATTCTAATTCTGTTTACCTGTCTTGCAGCATTTCCTTTATCTGTTTGAATGTGTTGAATGTGGAGTCCTATCTTTCCATGATTGCCTCTGTTTTTTGTTTGTTTGTTTGTTTGTTTGTTTCCTCTCTATATGTCACTGCTTATGAGTCTACACCTGCCTCTATTTGAATGTATTTGCCTGTACTTCTTTGAGAACTTTGTTTGTTTCCTCTTTATGTGCCTTTAATGACTGGATAAGCATAGATTTTAGATAATTTTCTTGTATTTCCAAAGACTTAGCATATCTGTTATTTTGGGGGGTTGCTGGTAAAGCCATACTGTCCTGATTTTTGTTGGATATATTCTTACCTCTAGCTATTTGCTTATCTGTAACCTTTGCTATTTGTTCTTAGAGTCTGTACTTCAGACTGGGTCCCTCTGTCTCTAGTTTCTGGAGTATTCTTCAGGAAGGTGAGAGAGGTCTACTGGATTGAGAGTAGGTATGGGTCTTTCAGCTGTAGCTAAGGGAGGAAGGTCACAGTTGCATGTGCACAAGCTCAAGTGTGCAATGGATTGTGCCTTTAAGGACAGAATGTTAAGAGTATGTAGATGCCTGGAAAGATGGAGCTTAAGCAAAAGCACAAGGGGGTGTTTGTACTGTTTGTGGATGCAATGAAAATGTGCAGGTTCCCTGAATACCTCAGTGGCCACAGGCCTGTCATACTGTCCTCCTGGTATTCAGATCTGTCTGGGATCCAGGAATTGTTTGCCTGGACTCCACTAGGGAACACACAGAACAAGGGCTTCAATGTTGAGAACGCTGTCCCAAGAATACCTAAGTTGCCCACAGTTTGGGGTGTGGGTGGGAGGGACCACATGTCTGCCTGCTAGGTAGTGTGACCCTGGATTTAGGGTCTGTAAGCACTCACTTGAAAGCCCATTTACAGGCTTGCAAGCCTAATTGGAAAACACTGGAGGGGGGTCAAATGAGAGTGTAGTAGATCCCTCAGCTCAGTGGTGTCCACTGTTTGGCCTCAGGGAGACCCATATTTGGGGCAGCTGACTCTGCTGTCTCAGGCACCAAGCGTGGAAGCTCCTGCTTATGCTAGGCACCATCCTACTTCAGCTGCAGACCTGGGAGGCTCATACAGCTGCCAGCTGTGGCTACAGCCCTGGAAGGTCCCCCTCTGCCATCTCTGTCACCAAGTATGGAGGATTTTTTGCTTGGGCAACCTCTGCTGCCCCCTCTGAGCATGGAGGCTTGTGCTTGGGGCAGAAGCCACTGCCTGCCACCTATGTGGAGCAGGCTGGACCCAGATTGAGGCAAGGGGAAGTGCAGGGTGTCGAATATTCACCACTCTCAGTCCGCAGAAACATCCATGGGTGACCTGGATCCAAACAGTCCCAGCTCACTGGTTGTCCCCTCTTGCCCAGGAAGCCTCAGGGTAGATGTTCTGGCTTCAGCTTCCCCTCTAGACACCAATTTCGGGGTTTTGGATTCTGTGCCTCTCAGATAAGGTCGCTGCCATCTTGGAATCTCCATGAGTTTTTCACATTAAGTTGAGTAATATTTTCTCAGCCCCTGAAAATGTTTAAATGAAATAGGGAAACTATCACCTCTTAGATATTATTTAAGGGTGAATTTAATTTTTAAAGTAAATTCTGTTGAGATCATTCCAATCCTAAAATTGAATTTCTAACCAAATTTATTTAAAAACTAACATACAAAGAAAGTTTAATGGCTTAATATTTATCATTTCAAGGAAACTGTATATAATTTTAAATGTTGCTTAACATTTGTATCTTTTCCTGTTCGTTTTAGTGTACTTAGGAAAAATATGAAAGAACTCTTCACTCAAATGTGTTTTTGTAACTGAAGTCACCTTGGCTGAAACATACAGGCTTTAGATAGAAAAGTTGATAAAATCAGAGCAAAGGCTCATATAGGAGTCAAGTAATACAAAAGGAGCTTTATCTTGAATATTAAAATCTTGGAATAATCTCATATAAATTGTTTTTCTTTAATTAATTTACATTTTTCTATAATCTTCACTGGAAAATTGGACACTGATATGGCTCATAAGGATCGTGGATGACTGCTTAAAGTATTAGGGAACAGCTCAAGCATAACAGTGTCTGAGTAAACTTTAGAAGTAATTTAAGGATACTGAATAAAATGAAGTACCCTGGCAACTGTCCCAGGCGCTGGAGTGACAAGAGAGCTTCAATGAACAGGATCAGTCAGGAATCTGATTTCACTTTTCAGCCTTGTCATTTTAAATCCCTGTACTATTCTTGGTACTGGTGCATCTCAGACTATCTGGAACTGCAGTATCTGATGACTCGTAATCACCAATATGTACTCCCTTTAAATGTTCTTTAAAACTCTTTCCTAGAGGGGATAGGAAAAGAAGAGGGAGGGAGGGTGAGATTAGGAGGGGATGGGGCAGGGGGCTACAACTGGAATATAAAATGAATGAATTGTAATTAATAAAAATAAAAATTAAAAATTCTTTCCTAGCAGCAGATTTACAAATTCAGCACTTTTTCATTTTTGTATTTCAGAGATCTGTTCTAAAGAAAGCAGGTAAACCTGGCCAATGTGCTTTTTATTTTTTCTAGTTAACCAGTTTAATAATTTTGGTTTAGAAGTATTATCAAATATATTTGGTCTTTGTGGAGCTCCTATCCTTTCCCCATCAGACTGGGCACAGGGTCTTTTCTGAAACTGACATTCAACCAAGGATCATGTATGGATATAACCTAGAACTTCCGCTCAGATGTAGCCTGTGGTAGCTCAGTAACCAATTGGTTTCCCAAAGTGAGGGGAACAAGGACTATTTCTAACAGGAACTCAATGAAGATACCTGATAAAACAGGATCAGATGAATGGGGGGAGGTCCCCCCTATCAGTGGACTTAGAAAGGGGCACAGTGGTGATGAGGGAGGGAGGGAGGGACTGGGAGGGAACGAGGGTTCGGGGCACGGCTGGGATACAGAATTAATAAAATGTAACTGATAAAAATAAAAATTAAAAAAAAAGAAGTATTATCAAACTATTACACATGCATATATGGTATATTTACATTCAAACAATCTTCATATGAGTCCTATTCTATGTCCAGACGAGGCCTATGTTGTGTAATATTATATAAAAATAGTTTTGCATTTTCTATAAATAGGAAATTATATGAAATTGGCAAATAATAAAATGTAATACAATTTATGGAGAAGGTATGTTCAGTTTGGTATAGATTAAAATGCAAATATGACCAATGTCAAAAAGTCAATGGTAACATTTAAAAATATTTCATGTAGGTTCCTTCACAAACAGTGAGATCCCATGGAGCAAAGTGTGCCCAGATCAGGAATAGAAGTAGAGTGAAATGCTTAGACTGTACAACATAAGTGAAATGACGGGAAAGATGAACCTGTGACGTTAGGTAGATATGAGGAAGGAATCAGTTCCCAACCTGGATCAAGTATAATGTTTTATTTCTCTCTATGTCTTTCTACACAAGCCAACCATTCACTTGCATACAAATGATTTAAATCTTTAATATCATCTTTGACTCTTTTATCCTTCCTTTAACTTCAAGTGAATCATAGACATAATGAAGCAGATGGCATACCTAAAACTGAGTAATACTGAAATCAATTAAAAAGAGATGATTCAAAGGTGAAGACCAAAGATAGAGACAACCACAGGGACTGTGTTTGTCGTCCTCTAAGACAAGTGAGGTGTAGTCAGAAACATGACAAAACCCCACGGTGAAAGACAGGGTGAGGCCAGGGAATGAAAATGGGGAAGACAGAAATCAAACTCACATCCTGCCTTAGTCGCAATGCTCATCATCCTGTCACCTGAACTGAAATTGTTTCTGTTTTCAAAAATATGCATGTTAAAAAATTATGTCCCCAAATCTCATTATTAGAAGGAAAATTGTTTAGGACCTTATGAAGAAATATGCTTTCATAGATGGCATTGAGACACTTATAAATAACAGAAAGTGTTACCTGGTCCCATGTATATTGTGAGTTTAGAGCTGAGACATGCCTAGGGAGCAGGCCCATCTCAGATAGCAAACCAACATTGGTTTGAACTTTGAGTCCTCATAATCTAAGAAATAAACGTTGTGTGTAAAGTTCCTACTTTGTGGCAATTCAGTACAGCAGCTTAAACAAAATAAAGCATGAACAGCAGAGACAAGGGTCCACTGAAAATAATACTTAAATTGTAGTCTAGAAGGAAGGCTGCGATATGACAGGTAAGCTCCCAAAGAAGAGAAGAAGAAATTCAGTGTTCTGCTCTATATATATGAATTTTAGGTTCAGACATGAACATAATTCATTCAAACAATTTTGGGAAGAAATTGGCAGGCTTAGGTTGACTAAGTTTTTATTAACATAAATCTAAAATTCTTTAAACACTTATATTATATCCAGAAACAAATGAGAAAGATGTCCTAGCATAACCATATGGTTTACTCCAGAAATAAAGATTAATTTCATATGTAGAAAATAATCAAAATAACTTATAATTATAAAAGGATAAAAATCATTGAAATATTTCAATAGATGCAGAAATATTTAATACAAAATGATATTTATTCATATAATATTCAAATATAATAAAATATCTCCTGTTCATTTTTTAATGTTTTATTTTAAATACTTTTCATTACATTGTTTGATGGGCATATACTATAGTGCCCATTCACATCAGAGGAAAACTTAGAATAGTTAGAGATTTTAAGAAAGAACTAAGATTTCCTTATTTACCTATGGTTCTTTATTGCTTGTTGATATTTGAAAATTGTTAGAGGAGGAAAGTTGAAATTCTCAAAACACAAACAAGGAAAAAGTAAAACAACAACAAATAAACAACCCTTCTAGGTCTATTAACTGAATCAATTCGTGCTGCAATGTACAATATTAAGTATGCATTTATGTATTAATGCTGATCATTTTCACACTGGAATTTAGTTTAGTATCCAAATATATAAAGTCTTTAGTGTTTTATTTATATTCCCAAATAAAACCTATAAAGCATGGCTGAGATAATTTCTAAAGTTTCTAGCAAATATACGACATTCCAAATCATAGAATAAAATATTCAAAATTAATAAATAAGCCTAAAATACTCTAAAATCTCCATGTATTGGTAATAGTTAATTTTTACTGTCAACGGTAAACTAGGATAAAAAATAATACACCTGTCATGTAATTTCTGAGGCCTCTTTTCTAGGAGGAGTAACTGAAGGACATAATATCCACCTGGAGCTGGCCAGTACGTTCCTTCACAGTATCACACAGATATGAAGAGGTCTGAGGGAGAAGATCTCTCCCTATTGCAGGAAATTGCCTCTTGGCAGTGGGTGTCTACTCTCGTCGCTCTGCTCCTGCTGCCTTCCGTTGCTGACATAGAAATCCGGCTTCTCAGTCCTTCTAAATGGACTTTTGGCTATCAACAAATGCTGGAGCATTTCAGTGCCAGGTTGAGACTACTGCGGCATTCACATTTCTCAACTGAGCAGTTTCTCCTTCCCAGCATCCAGAGCACCCAGACAGCCTTTGTAATAATATCTTCATTCTGTCACACGTGTGTTCTTTTAGAGAAAACTGACAGACAACAGAAAATAATGCAGGGAGCCTTGTGGAAGAGTTGGGGGAAAGAGAGGAGGACTCGGGGGAAAGAAGCTTCTTCACAAGAAGACCAACAAAGCCAACTAACCTAGGCTCAGGGCCAGGGGGAGGGGTGCAGAGAAGAAAGCACCAGAAGCTATGCATGGACTGATCAAGGCCATCTTTACCTGATGGGAAACTTGGTCTTCTTGGATCTACCTTTTAAGGGTAGCAGGATTGTTTCTGACATGGACCCTGTTGCACTCATTTCCATCACTTCCCCCTGACCAGGCCAACATGAAAGAGGATGAGTCAGTCCTGACATGAGGACTCAAATTTTTGAGTGGGTTTATGTGTGTGTGTGTGGGGGGGTCCTTCCTTCCTGAGAGGTAAGGGATGGAGGGGGAAAGAGGAAGGGAAGGTGGTAACAGGATGAGAGGAGGATGGGTACTAAGATTGGGATGTAGAGTAAAGTAAATAAATAATATTAAAGATTTTTAAAAAAATAGGAAAGAATCATCCTAAGTTTCAGATGTAAAGTGAACAACTAAATAAATAATGTTCATTTTTTTTTAATAGGAAAGAGTCAACCAGGTCTTGTGCCAACAGAATAAATTTCCTTATTTTGCCCATGGCTGTATAGGATAGAAATATCGATATTGTAAAAGCAGATTAGATAAAAACTTGTACTAGGTATTTAATATACATGTGCTAACGACAATGATCAGAGAGATGTGCTTAACTATGTGGCCATAGGTTAAATATTTGTCTAGGGGAAAACAAAGCATATGAGGAGAAAAAATTGTGAAAAGTAATTCAGAGAATCATTATCTTGTTTCTTGGAACATATTTCAGAAAATAATGCTGAAAGTGTGTGCTTTGTGAGTGTGAAAGGAAATAAGTACAGAGAGGCTTGAGTTAAAAATATCAGTGGCTTATATTGGAATTAATGTAAGGAGGGTGAGACCAGGAGGAGATGAGGGAGGGGCTTTTAACAGGGATACAATGTTAATAATAATATTGTGACTAGTAAGGATAATAACAATATTACATTAACTACAACAGGAAGACAGTTCTATTATTAGACATTTCCATTCATCTATGCTTATTTGAGATTACTGAAAACATTTGTTAATGAAATGGTGTAAAATCATTTACTGTTTTACTTATTCTAGCTTTAACCCTTGGAAAGAAGAAATTTCAAAAGCAACATTGACATACTTATTCAATAAATATATTCTGAAATTCGTTAATAACAACAGGAAAACTACTATTACATTGTAGAAACTCAAATCTCAAAAAAGTGTGGTGAGAGCAAATCATATGCAAAGTGATACATTTATAGGATTTTGCTTATAATAAAGCTTCAGAAGGGGCAAAATATTCATGTACTCAAATAAGTGGTTGCACAGAGAGGAGGGAGTGAATTGACACAAACAATCCTTCTGAGGTGACAGAAATAATCTACATTTTGAGGCACATATACATTGAAAAATGCCTTAATATCTTAGAATTAACCTAGTTACATACTAAATATTTATACAGAATCACCTAAAACCTACAAATCTAAGACAAAGTGGATATTTTACAGATTTTTTTTAAAGTCACAGGGTAGGTGTTTTTCTCTTTGTTTTCTTAACCCAAGCTTATAGCATGTAACAAAACAGTAAAATTCTTTCCGTATTTGTTGATTATTTATTTTTAATGAAAAGAAATGGTTTTGGTTAACACAAAGCAGCTTAACTTTAGTATGAAAGAAGATGATGGGGCAATTTAGGATACATTAAACACCTAATAGTAATTATTTCAATAGATGATGATACTATTCTCTGAAATAATAGCTAGAATTTAATTAGCACAAGATGAAATGCATAATAATAGTTTGGCTAGGAAATATGCTCACATCCAAACTAAATACTAAAAGAAACCCATCAAGAGTTTTCAGAAAATGCCATCCATCAGTGTGCTTTATACATGTGACCAACATGCTGTTCTCTACAGCTATGATTAAACAGTTTATTCAAGAGTAATTTGGATCTGTTGCTCTCCTTGTGGAGCTCCTGTCCCCTCTGGGTCTTACTAACTCCCACTTCTTTCATAAGATTCCCTGCACTCTCCTCAAAGTTTGACCATAAGTCTCAGCATCTGCTTTGATAGTCTGCAGGGCAGAGCCTTTCAGAGGCCCTCTGCGGCAGGCTCCTAACTTGCTCCCTGTTTTCTGAGCTCCACAAGGAGACCAACAGATCAAAAAAATCTAGACACATGGATCTTCCCTGAGACTGATAGTCCAACCAAGTAGCATGCATGGAGATAACTCAGAATCCCTGCACAGATGTAGCCCATGACAGTTCAGTCTCCTAGTGGGTTCAAAAGTAATGGGAACAGGGACTGTCTCTAACATGAACTGATTGACCTGCTCTTTGATCACCTCCCCCTGAGGCGGGAGCAGCCTTATCAGCTACAGAGGAAGACAATGCAGCAACTCCTGATGAGACCTAACAGACTAGGATCAGAAGGAAGGAAAAGAAGACTTCCCCTAGCAGTGGACTCGACTCGGGGAGGAGCATACGTGGAGAAGGGGGAGAAAGGGAGGGATTGGGAGGGGAGGAGGGAGGGAACTACAGGGGGGATACAAAGTAAATAAAGTGTAATTAATAAAAAAGTAAAATAAAAAATAAAAAGAGTAATTGGACTTCAAATTAAAAAAATACATTATGAAACCTGAAGCAACTTCAAATTTAAGAAAAGTAGTTGGTACAAAGAATTCTATAGAAACAAAGGCTTTATGTCAGATGACAAAGACAATTGAAACTAGTCATAAGACATTGTCCCAATAAACATTTTTTCTTGATATTGTCATTAAATTTGAGGTGAGGCACAATGTTAATCTTAATTACCAAAATTAAATATTTTTAATTACATTATACTTGCTTCTACTTTATGGTTTCTGACATTGTGTTTGGGTTTTGTTTTAAGTTACACAAAGTTGTAGAATGAATACCAAAACAATAATTTTCTTGTTAAATACTCTCTCTATCCAGAAGTCAATAACTCCGAGAGAACATATTAGTCATCACGGAACGTCGGTTACTTAAGAGAGGTAAACAGTTGTGTTGCTTTCTGATAATGACTTTAAAGGTCAAGTGAAAAGGCAAATGGTTTTGGGGCTCGCTCTTTCTATTGAGAATGTTATCTGAGAGAAATAGAGGAAGACAAGAAGGAGTATGAGCAGCTGTGGAGTCTGCTATTGCTATCATACATTGACTTGCTAACTACCCAGAATTTGATCACATCTTCCACTGTTGGAAGTACCGATTGGACTAAGTTGTACAGAAGCAACATGTGCCTGTGTGCTGAGTACATATAACTTCTTACAAGTGTGGAAAGACACTTTCCATCTAGGGGAAGGTCTGCAAAAAACAAAGAAATTGATCCTCTTCTGAAGAAGGAAGCACTGTTCTTGGTGGATGTCTTTGAACTTGGCAAATTCTTCCTGTGATCTTGAGACTCAGTCTGAACCTACATTTTCCTGTTCCTTACAGAGGCAATTATATCAGAGCTACAGTGTGATATTTCTAGGTTTTCAGGCCTTTCTTCTGAATTTTAAGCTTCTTATTGAACATTTTGGGGCTCTTCAGCACCCAAAAGCAGGTGATAAAGTGCATTATACCAATCTTTTTTTATGTTTCTTCTTTATATATCTATATAATTTTTAATTTTGTATATAATTGTGTATCTTTATGAGTTTATGCTTGTGTGCAGAGATCACAGATTCTAGGAGAAGGTGTTAGATCGTGCGGAGATGGACATGCAAACCCTATGATGTGGCTGCCAGGAACTTAACTCAGGTCTTTTGCAAGAACAGTCTGTGTTCTTAGTTACTGAGCCATCTCTTCAGCCTATTTTCTATAGTTCTATATAATCCTATTGTTTCAGTATTTCTTGAAAATCCTCACTCATAGAGAGTTGTAATAGTTTATAATAGCGTAATCCTGTTCAAATGCAGTATAATAAGCCCAGTTATACATCAGTAGTAAACTAAAAACAATACACTAAAATTTTTCCCTGACATATTCACCTCCAGATCCATAGTAAATAATTTGGTTCAGTATATTCCTCAACAGGAACCTTAAGTGTGTGTTGATCAAATGAGGAAAACGCATGGGTGGAAGTAAATTGGCAATTCAGATAGAAGGTGTAATGTTAACAGATACAATCTTGTTTTCTTCACTATACAGCAGATATTTTTCATACCTCCAGGTTGTCTCCTCGTACTATTCCTTCCTTCACAGTTAGATAAATGTTGAGCATCTCTTTTATTTTGAAATAGGTTGTACATGACCAGCTACCAGGAAAAATGTAATGATTAAAACAAACTTTACAGATTAACAAACACGTTTAACCCAACAACATCCATATTCTTCCTCTTTTTGTATTCCTCATGACACAGTAGTTACTACATGGAATTAGTAGAATTTGTCTTCAGCTGGTTCTAAATTTAACTTTGTCCTCATCATGTAGCTATGTAGTAAAGGTTTTGTGTCATTTTGATCCGTAAAATCAACTTTGATTGCCATTTTGTAGCTTCCCATTGTCACCCTGGTTCTCTATGGGTGAGAATTTTTCATGCTGATAGCTATTGATTCATTTCACCTATTTCCTGCACCTTCATTTCTACCCTATCCAGTTGGAATAAGCAGGTGAGCTTTCATGTTGAGATGCCTCCTTTGTGCTCCCTTTTTTCTGTTTTCCTTTGGTGAGGTAGAAAGAACCCTGATGAGTATTTCAGGCATTTTCTGGGTGACAGCTCTGAGTTTGGCAGGAGTCTGTATGCCACAGTGGTATTCTCCTTTCAGGGCTGAGCTGAAGTGTTAATTACTTATTCCAACTGGCAGTCTTACAAACTTCAAAATTTCTTTGAAAGCAAGGGCTAAGATTGTACAGATAGGAGCTATGAAACGAGAGTAAGACAGAAGAAATTTATACCAAACAAGGTTTAAAAATTGGAATAAATTAATATACTGAAAAATTACCACAAGTCAAGAAAACAAAAAGAACAAAAGGAAAAATATTCATCTATTTCCATATCACTGTCAGGGGTTTAGCTCAAATACACCTCCTCAGTTCTGTCACACACTCAAAATGTAAAGATGAGACTTTTTACAGCTCAAAGAGTGAGAGATATTTTTGGAAACTCTACCAAAGAATACTGCCTTAAAGCCTGTTTGTCTCTCATCTGTATCTTGATAGTTTGTGATTTCTGTGTATAGAGGGAGTGAGTCTAATGACATTATCTGAATATTGACTGTCACCTAACCAGCATACTAATTACTTTAAATATAAATCATTACTTTCTCCCAATAATTCAATGATGACAGTATATTAATTTTTAATTTGTAACCGAATAGTGGATGCTCTCTTCACTTGCTCTTTTTTAAACTCTAAGGTGAAACCCCACTAGAACTTGCCTTCTTATTCAGATCCTGTTGCCTGCTATACTATAACCCATATGAGCTCTGTGCTATAAGCATACTCCTATCTGGAGATCCTTCCAATCTGATAACATACCTGTTACCTGTCACTGGAATGCCTGCTTGAATTCCTTCTCATATGTCAAAACAAAATGAAAGACATTAATTTAATTTAAATGTAGATCCATTTTTTAAAACTGTAGTATTGCTTGTGCATTAGTTTATTCTCATTGTAGAGTATGTGTTGCATTGTAAAGATAACTAAAATATGTGTAAAAGTTATTTTGGGTAGTGTTCTAGAATGAAATATGGGATCTACTACTAAGAACAGAATGGTTGACATGCCCCGTGTTGTGAAGTCTGGGATAAATCAGCTGTTAAAAGTTTTTAGTTGTTGTTGTTTTTCACAAACATAGTCTTGAAATAATCCTTTGTTTGTTTAAACAGAAGCAGATAAAACATCATATATATCACTATCTGGATGAATAAAACACAATAAAAATTTGAAAGGGTACTAGAGTAAGTCATTAGTTGATAATAGTTCTCAAAATGCTATTTTCTCACTTTTCATTCAAAAAATGATTAAATATTAAGTACAGTTTTTTTAAGCCTGTGATGGCATGGATAAAGAATCTAATACATATTTACTAGTAGTTCAATTCCTTTCTCACTAAAACAGCAGCCTACAGAATGAAAAAAAAAACATTTTCAGCATTTATATCTGCTAGAAAGCTAACTTCTGAAATATATAAATAACTCAGGAAACTAGACACCAACAAACCGAAATTAAAAATGGAGTACAAATCTAAACAGAGATTTTTCAACAGGAGAATCTTTAATTGCTAAGAAGCATTTAAAAGATATTCATCTCAGTGGCCAGCATTTGTTCACCTCCACCTGGGTGGTATAGCCTTGTTAGGCAACAGAAGAAGACAATGCAGACAGTCCTGATTAGCCCTGATAGGCTAGGGTCAGTGGACAGACAAGGTTAGATAAAAGGGGAGGAGGACCTCCTCTATCAGTGGACTAGAGGAGAGATATAGAGAGGAAAGAGGGAGAGTGAGGGGGACTGGGAGAAGATTGGGGGTGGGGCTACAGCCTGCATACAGAGTGAATACATTGTAATAGAAAATAAATAGATGATAGATACATGATAGATAGATAGATAGATAGATAGATAGATAGACAGATCTATCTAAGATAGATAGATAGACAGACAGACAGACAGACAGACAGATAGATAGATAGACAGAAAATTTCAACAATAGTAGCCATTAGAGAAATGGAAAATAAGATGATTTGGAGATTTTATCACAGAACTCTCAGAATGGGTAAGATCAAAATAAAAGTGACTGCTATGCTGGCTAGGTTGGGGAGCAAAGGGAATACTCCTCCATTGCTGGTGGGAGTGCAAACTTGTACAACCACTTTGGAAATCAGTATTATAGTTTCTCAGAAAATTGGAAATAGATCTACCTGAAGAACTAGGTTTTGCGCTTCTGGGCATATACACAAAAGACTATCCTTCACCCTACCACAAAGACTATGTTCATAGTAGCTTTATTTGTAAGGTCCTGGAACTGGAAATAAGCTAAATATTCCTCAACTGAAGAATGATTGAAAAAAATGTGGTACAGTTACACAGTGGAGTACAGTCCCTCAACCAAAGAATGGTAAAGAAACTGTAGCACATTTAGACAATGGGAATACTACTCAGCTATTAAAACACAAAGAAATCAGGAAATTTGCAAGGAAATGGATGGAACTAGAAAGAAATCATTTTGAGCGAGGTAACCCAGACCCAGAAAGGCACACATGCAATGTACTTACAAGTCTGTTTAAGCCATGTAGTACAGGATAAGCATAATATTTAGGTACAGACCCATTACACCTGTCAGAATGGCTAAGATCAAAAACTCAAGTGACAACACATGCTGGAAAGGATGTATAGGTGGGGGAACCCTCCTCCACTGCTGGTGGGAATGTAAACTTATACAACCACTTTGGAAATGAATCTGACACTTTCTCAGACAATTAAGAATAGCACTAGCAGATTAAGTGTATCTGGTTTTATGTTGAGGTCTTTGATCTACATGGACTTCAGTTTTGTGCAGGGAAATAAATATGGATCTATTTTCATTTTTCTGCATGTAGACATCCAGTTGGTCCAGCACCATTTGTTGAATATCTTTTTTCCATTGAATGGTTTTGGCTTCTTTGTCAAAAATCAAGTATTCATAGGTGTGTGGGTTTATTTCTGGGTCTTCTATGCGGTTCCATTGATCCTCCTTTCTGTTTTTATGCCAATACCATGCAGTTTTCAGTACTATTGCTCTGTATTACAGTTTGAGATCGGGGATGGAGATACCTCCAGATAATCTGCTGTTGTACAGGATCATTTTGCAAACTCTGGGTTTTTTGTTTCTCCATATAAGTTGAGATTTTTGTCTTTCAAGATCTGTAAAGAATTGTGATGGTATTTTGATGGGAATTGCATTGAATCTGTAGATTGCTTTTGACAGTGTGGCCATTTTCACTGTGTTAATCCTACTGATCTATGAGCAAGGGAGGTCTTTCCATCTTCTGATATCTTCTTCAATTTCTTTCTTGGAATAGAGACTATTTCTGACATGAACTCAGTGGCTGGCCCTTCAGCACCCCCCCCCGGAGGGAGGAGCAGCCTTGCTAGGCCACAGAGGTGGACATTGCAGCCAGTACTGAAGAAATCTGATAATCTAGGGTTAGATGGAAGGGGAGGAGACCTCCCCTATCTGTGGACTTGGAAAGGAGCAGAGAGGAGATGAAGGAGGTAGGGTGGGGTTGGGAGGGAATGGGGGAGCGGGCTACAGCTGGGATACAAAGTTAACAAACTCTAATTACTATTTAAAATAATAATAATAATAATAATAAAGAATAGTGCTAGCTCAAGATCCAGCTATACCACTTCTAGGTATATACTTTAAAGCTGCTCAACTATAGAACACGGACACTTGCTCAACTATGTTCATAGCAGCTCTATTAGTAATAGCCAGAATCTGCAAACAACCCAGATGTACCTCAACAGAGGAATGCATACAGAGATTGTGGTACATTTACACAATGGAATACTACTCAGCAATTAAAAACAAGGAAATCATGAAATTTGCAGGCAAATGGTGGAAACTAGAAAAGATCATCCTGAGTGAAGTAACCTAGAAGCAAAAAGACACACATGGTATATACTCACTTGTGAGTGGATATTAGACATATAATTTAGGATAAACATGCAAAAATCTATACACCTAAAGACACTAAGCGTGAAGGAGGACCCTGAATAAGATGATCAGTCCTCACTCAGAGAAGAAAATGGGACAGACATCGGAAGAAGGTGAAAACAGGGAACAAGACAGGTGCCTACCACAGAGGGCCTCTGAAAGACTCTACCCAGCAGGGTATCAAAGCAGATGCTGGGACTCCTAAACAAACTTTGGGCAGAGTGCAAGGAATCCTGTGAAATAAGGGGGAGATAGAAAGACCTGGAGTCATGCAGAGACTCCTAGTAGCAAAGGCTGTAGAGAGGACACCCTCTAAATAGACTAGTCTCCTAGCGGAGGAAGGGGAACACCAACCCACCCACAAAACTTCAATCCAAAATTTACCCTGTCTATTAGGTGTGCATGGGTAAAGATATAGCAGATAGAGCAGAGATTGAGGGAATGTCCAACCAATGCCTGGCCCAAGCAAACACCTTCTCTACCAGAGAGTGTTAACCCCTAACACTATGATTGATGCTCTGCTAAAGCTGCATAAGGGAGCCTCTTAAAGTTGTCCTCTGTGAGGTGCCACCCAGAAGAGTCTCAAAATAGATACTGAGACTCACAAACCAATATTGATTAATGCTTATTGAGTCTTATGGAAAAATGGGAGGAAAGAAAAATAGGACTGGGAGGTGACAGGAGCTCCACAAGAAGAGCAACAGAGCCAACTAATTAAGGCCTAGCGTGGCTTCCTTAGACTGAAGCATCAACAAAAGACCATGCAGGAACTGGACCCAAGTCCCCTTCAAAGATTTAGCAGATAGGCAGCTTAGGTCTCATGTGGGTCCTCTAGAAAGTAGAGACCGCATTGGACTGAACTCACTTGCCAGCCCTTTTTTATCACTTCCCTTTGGCTGGACTGCCTTGCCAGGCTACAGAGAAGGGGACATCCTTTGTCCTGATGCAACTTGATGAGCCGGATTGGATGAGAACGGGAGGGAAAGGAAGAAAAGGAAGAAGGTGTAGGGCAAGGGGTGTGGGGCAGGACTACAACGAGGATGTAAAGTGAAATTAAAAACGAATAAATATTTTTAAGGTGACATCATGACATTTATAAGTAAGTAGACAAAACTGGAGAAGTTCATCCTAAGTGAGGTAAGCCAGACCCAGAATAACAAATGTTGCATGTTCTCACTTTTATGTGATAGTTGCTGTAAAGAATGATCATGCTGTAATCCACAGACCTAGTTAGCTTAAGTAACAAGAAGACCTCAATGGGGTACATGTGAATCTCCCTGGGAAGGGGAAACAGAAGAGATATGGATGGACTGATGCAGGTGTGGATGGGAACAGGAGGGGCCAGGTGTTAGAACGACTGTAAGAGAGAGTACTAGGAGAGGCAATGGAATTGGATGGCATTTTGGGGACAAAGTAGAAACTTAATGTAATAGAATCTCCCAGGCCTCCATGAGGGTGACCTTAGCTAAGACCCATAGGAATAGAAGATATAGACACTGAACTGGCAGTCAGTATAGTGGTTATAAATCTATTGCCTCTTTATCCAAGCTCAATCTTCATTTTATGCTGCTAGTGTCAAGACTGTGGAAATCACAGTTCTTCCTTCTTAGTTTGCACCCTTATCTGTTCTGCCAATGATGGAAGACATAGAAAAAAACATTTTTGAGAATACACTCTCTTATGCCAAAAAAACATTCTCTCCAAGTCACTTCATTGCCAAGAGTATTGAAGTCCTCCACAAAAATATGGAAAGGCTCCATGACTGAATACAAGTCTTATATCATTGGATATGGAGAAATAGAGCCAGTGCTCAACTTGAAGCATCATTCCCACTGCCTAGTATTCGTAGTGCTGGAAGACAGTCTTCATGCTATTGAAGGAGAAAAGTAACCATTAGTTTCATCCAGCTTCAAATATGAAGCCTACACAAGTGAAATGCCTGCAAGATTTATAGATTCAAATTTATGCTTGAAACCATCTCTTTTTGTGTAAATGTAAAGCCAACTCCATGAGATGGAACCTGCACTTAACACTGTTAATGAGGCCAATAACCTGAGTCATCAGACCGAGGAGAAAAACTACTACTATTATTTTGCTAAATTATTTCTTCATTTATTTTTATTTTTTATTAATTACACTTTATTCACTTTGTATCCCCCCATAAGCCCCTCCCTCCTCCCCTCCTAATCCCACCTTCCCTACCCCTTTCTGCATGCATGCCACTCCCCAAGTCCACTGATAGGGGAGGTCCTCCTCTCCTTCCTTCTGATCTTAGTCTATCAGATCACATCAGGAGTGGCTGCATTGTCATCTTCTGTGGCCTGGTAAGGCTACTCCCCCCTCAGGGGGAGGTGATCAAAGAGCAGGCCAATCAGATTGTGTCAGAGGCAGTCCCTCTTCCCATTACTATGTAACCCACTTGGACACTGAACTGTCATGGGCTACATCTGTGCAGGGGTTCTAGGTTATCTCCATGAATAGTCCTTGTTTGGAGTATGAGTCTCTGGGAAGTTCCCTGTGTTCAAATTTTCTGGTTCTGTTGTTCTCCTTGTGGGGTTCCCCTAACCTCATTAGCCATTAGGGAAATGCAAATCAAAACTACCTTGAGATTTCACCTTACACCCATCAGAATGGGCTAAATTATTTTATTAGTAAATGATACCTAATGACATATTGTTATACATGTAACATCACCCAATCCTCATAAGAGAAGCTTTTTAAACTAGAATTAGCACAGAGACCCACAACTGAGAAATGTACAGAGTGTAAGAGGCTTTGGGGTACTCAACTAGAAATAAGATATCTTTATCAAACTCCTCCTGAAGCTCTGATATCTATGCAGAAGAGGAGATAAAAAGATTTTAGGAGCCAGAGGTGAGTCATGTCCACAAAACTCCACCTTCCAGGAATAAAAGGACTAATATAAAACTAAGCTCATGGAACTGTGGCAGAATGTTCAAGTTCTTCACAGTTTCAAGGACAAAATCTGAGCACAGAGTAGGTGAAGTGGGTATAGAGCTCCACCCCTAACAGAGGGGGTGGGAAGTTCCATTTGCTCCAGTGTAGTGACACTGGAGATACCAAGCCTCTGCAAGGCAGCATTCATGGTCAGGATTAGGTGACTGACACATAATGGACTTAATGCTTTTGCATGCATTTACTGTTTTATTTCTTTGTCTATTTTGTTTGTTTTGTTTTCCTTTTGTTTTTCTTTTGAATGAGAGAGAACAAGAAGTTGGATAGGTAAAGAAGAGTAGAAGACCTTCCAGGACTTGTGTGGAAGGAAAATAATATGACTAAAATATTAAACAATATTTATTTATTAAATTAATATCTATTTATTAAAATTGAAATTAATAAAGAAAAGAAGTGATAAAGTTGTGTCAGGGATTAAGATGTTACAATTAACTTGACTTTAAAAAAAAAAAAAAAGGTTTTATATCATTTGAGAAAGATTTCCAGAGCCCTGCATTAGGAAAATTAAAACCTTCTGATAAAAGTAATATCAATATTTAGATAATAAAAGTTGTTAACAATGCAATTTCATAACAGCATAAAGCATAAAGCTAAGTTGATAGGATCAGAAGGAAGGAGAGGAGGACCTCCTTTATCAGTGGACTTGGGGAGGCGCATGGGTGGAGAAGGGGGAAGAAGGATGGGATTGGTAAGGGAGGAGGGAGGGAGCTACAGGGGGAGGTACAAAGTGAATAAACTGTAATTAATAAACAAATAAAATGAAAAAAGAATATTAGCCACTGAATGCTCAAAATCATGGATGTTTGAATAAGAATTGCACAGTGACATGCTGACTTGCCCACATGAACTGGGGATTCTCTTAATGTCCTACCTCTAAATGATGAGCTACAGGCAATTAATGGTTGCTCAGAGAAAGATAATCTGTAGATAGATTATGTAGTCCCAAATGGTCACTCCAAAACACAAACTCCAGGGGAACAAAAAAAAATGAACTCAATTAAAAAAAAATATGTGTGTGTGTAAAGTCTCTATATCTATATACAGTATATAATATCTCGATATGTAATGATATATTAACTACATTTTATTTTTATTATCTCTATATACTATCTCTATGTATTATCTACATAAATTAATTATATTGATCTATACATTATCATATCTACAAAGGTTTGTGTTTCACTTAAGTACGAAGCTGTCTGTGCCACTGTCTAATTTTGGCTCCAGGCATTCTGTGTAAACCTTCCAAGTGTGTGTTTTAAAATACTGATATAGTTGAGCAGATGTCCTTGTTGTATACTTGAGCGTCTTCTGGATATATGCCTAGGAGTGGTATAGCTGGATCTTGTGGAAGCACTATTCCTAATTGTCTGAGAAAGAGCCAGATTGATTTGCAAAGTGGTTGTACAAGTTTACATTCCCTCCAGCAGTGGAGGAGGGTTCCCCTTTCTTGACATCCTCTCCAGCATGTGTTGTTATTTGAGTTATTCCTCTTAGCCATTCTGATGGGTGAAATCTCAGGGTCATTTTGATTTGCATTTCCCTGATGACTAAGGACATAGAAAACTTCGGTAAGTTTCTCTGCCATTAGATATTCCTTTATTGAGAATTCTCTGTTTAGCTCTGTACCCCATTTTTTAATTGGATTACTTGGTTTGTTGCTGTTTAACTTCTTGAGTTCTTTATATATACTGGATATTAGCACTCTGTCAGATATAGGGTTGGTGAAGATCCTTTCCCAATCTACTGGCTGACATTTTGTTTTGACCACAGTGTCCTTTGCTTTACAGAAGCTTTTCAGTTTCATGAGCTTCCATTTATTGATCGTTGCTCTTCGAGCCTGTGTTGTTGGTGTTCTGTTCAGGAAGTTGTCTCCTGTGCCAATGAGTTCAAGGCTCTTGTAGCAGCCTTATTTGTAATAGCTAGAAGTTGGAAACAGCCCAGATGACCCTCAGTTGAGGAATGGATACAGAAATTGTGGTATATCTACACAATGGAATATTACTCAGAGATAAAAAACAAGAAAATCATGAAATTTGCAGGTAAATGGTGGGAACTGAATAAGATCATCTTGAGTGCAGTATCCCAGGAGCAGGGAGAAAAACAGGGTATATACTCACTCATAAGTGGATATTAGACATATAATATAGGATAAACAGACTAAAATCTGTAAACCTAAGGAAGCTAATCAGGAAGACAAACTCTGGCTAAGATGCTCAATCCCTATTCAGAAAGAAAAAGAGGATGGACATCAGAGGAGGGAGAAAACAGGGAACAGGACAGGAGCCTACCACAGAAGGCCTCTGAAAGACTCTACCCTGAAGGGTATCTAGGCAGATGCTGAAACTCATAGCCAAACTTTGGTCAGAGTGCAGGGAATCTTATGAAAGAAGTGGGAGATAGTAAGACCTGGAGAGGACAGGAGGTCCACAAGGACAGCAGCAGATCAAAAATGTCTAGGCACAGGATTCTTTTCTGAAAATGATACTCCAAACAAAGAACACTCATGGAGATGATCTGGAACTCCTGCACAGAGATAGCATATGGCATTTCAGTATCCAAATGGGTTCCATAGTAATGGGGACAGGGACTGTCTCTGACATGAACTGATTGGCCTAGTCTTTGATCACCTCGCCCTGAGGGGCGAACAGCCTTACCAGGCCACAGTAGAAGACAATGCAGCCACTCCTGAGGAGACCTGATAGACTAGGATCAGAGGAGAGGTGAGAGGACCACCCTCATTAGTGGACTGGGACAAGAACATGGGTGGGGAAGATGGAGGGAGGGATTGGGAGAGGAGGTGGGAGGGAGGTACTAGGGATATACAAAGTGAATAATGGTAGTTAATAAAAATAATTAAATAATAATAAAAAATTAAAAATACTGACATAGTGTAATTGGATTGAATAATGTAAATTTCTTGAGATAAATTCAGGAAGAAAGTTAAAATACTCATGTGAAAGATTAATTTGAATAATGCAAAATTTCCAAAAAAAAAAGGACAAAATTCAGCAGCAGATACACATTTTCACAAACATGGTGTTTAAAGCTATGGAGGTAAAATATGGTATAAGGAAAAGCAGCTGCTATTTAAGTTAAATAGACACATATCTAACTGTGTGTGCATCTAGATAGATTTATCCGCAGAGGGCCCTCATACGGTTTGCTAAACAACTGTGACCAATGTGCCCCTTTGCATTCTTTTATTGAGATAAATGAAAGCATTTAAGGTAAAATTAACTTTTTACTCTGAAATTTTTGTGCATGAAAATGTAGAGACTTCTTTTCCAAATGTGGGAAAATATATTGAAAACAAATTTATTTTGTTGATATGGTTAACTCCAGAACTCAGTATATGGTTAATACTAATGCTATCTCCATTAGCATTTGTGTCAACAAGTAAGTTACAGTTGTATCATGTCACTGGGTTACCTGGGATGCAACTTTTTCACAGATAAAGTGATAAAAAAATAGACACATAAAGAAACTCTATCTTTTTAGCCAAGATATTAAAGTACATTCTACATGGCAATTTTCTTTCCACTGGCCTCATAATTCTATAAGGTAGCAACTCCTTATATATAATTTAAAGATGAAAAATTGAGTTACTGTTTGCTTAGAAGCACACTCATAAACTATTCTGGCCAGGTTTTGTAAAAAGGCAACACTGTAGTCAACATAGGCTTTCCATTTATAGGAAAATTGCATCCTCATTTATCATTGACTTTTTACCTATTCATCTTATTTATATGCTAACATCTAGGGTGTAGAGGTCAAAGAAACAAGAATAGAGGTTTACATTTCAACTTGAGTAGGCTTTCAATGATGCATTATTTTTATTGAAGGTCAAGGAAGTTATTGCAATCCACAACTTCCCTAGGGAGACTGTTCTTTCTGCAATGCTCTTTATAAATCCTCCTGTCTACTCACTCTGCTCCTTTCTCTTACTTGTCTCCATTCCTTAGTTGACTGAAAAAAGACATAACAGTTAATGTCATATTTTCCCATTCAGAATGACTATCAATAGCATAAACTACAAGAAAATTAGAGGATCTTTAATTTCAATTTTTTTCCTTGTGACAAATTTAAAATAAATCTAACAGAGAGCCCATTCAAATAAGAGTTGACCTAATGAGAGGTCAATATTTATAGGGTATTCTAACATGTTCCGTATATAGCATAAAACCAATAGTCCATGCTTCTGTGTCCACGAACTTTCTTCTAAGTTTCTGTCATTATACAACAAAATTATTTAGATTGAAGAAAAGTATTATTTCCTGCAAAGAAGGCACATAGTCAGAACATAGCTCTGATTATCCTTGTACTCTTAGTTTTCACACCTCTAATAAACCTTTCATAAAATTGACAATTCCAATTATGTATTGTGATTTTTGAATTGAGCCATCTTTCCCTTCACACAGAAATCTATAAACTAACTGTACATTATTTATTACACTCATATTTAATGTTGAAGATACATTAGTCCATCAGGCACATAAAAGCTCTGCGGAGGTTTTGATGCTGTAGGAATTAGAATAAGAACAACTAAAAACATAAAGTAGAACTATAATATTTTTTTTTAAATAGTGAAGGTGAAGCCAATTTACCAAGGAATTTGAATAGGTTGAACACAGAAGGCAGGCCCAATTTCATCTGGTGTGGATATAAAAATCTCTCCCTGAGAAAACAGATATAAATGAACTTGTCAAGTAAAGCAAGGAAAATATCAATACCTTAGACCAGGTGTTAGACTAAAAGAAAAGATGGGTACTTAGAGGCATGCTAAAGCTGAGTTCCTTTTCTTGAGTTGCTGGGCCGTTCCTATATGTCAACATAGACACTTTACAATTAGGGTCTGTCAGTGAAAAAACTCAGTAAATGGATTACCTAGATCAGAGTAGAAAGAGTTTAAGAAGTTGCTAGGAAGAGATCCTACATCCCCGCACCACATTTATTTAACACATTTGATGATAAATCAGGATGGGTGATGGGGTGAATCTATTAATAGATTTACAATTGATTTAATTGAAGTGGCAAGTTGATGCAAGGCTTAAGCATCATCCTGGAGCACATGTTAGCAGAAAAGCAGAAAAGCAGAGTTTGAAAATATGGATGCAGTTTCTAATTGAAAGCAATCATACAAATGTAACACAATATTTCTGTAATAAATACTTTACTTTCATAGGTAAATATTATGTATGGGCTTATTTGAACAGTTGTGCCTTATTTAAATCCTTAAATTTATAATTATGTTTAAAAAATAAAATAAGTGAGGAAGTGTTTTGTAGACTAAGGATGAGAAAAAGAGAAAGAGTTCTCGTAATTTGTGTTTTCCAAAACCTTAAGAATTGTCAGGTTGCATAACCTCAGAAACACATGAGGTTGTATTGATTTACTTTAGATAATTAATTTGTCATACTCCATAAAAATCACTTAATTATCTTCCTGCATGAATGCTGAAAAAACCTAACAATTGTTAAAAATTAGACACACACTGGGCCTTCTTCTTCCTTTGAATCTATTGATTTTTTTCCTTATCAAACATGAACAAAATTGCTGTACTTTGATAAAAAAAATATCAAGGTACTGTTATTTGGTTTTCTAAAATTATACCCACATATTAAATGAAAATAAAGAATGGACGAAAGGAAAAATATAAAAAGAACTCATGGTGAGATAATAAAGAGAAACAATGTTAATTTTTGATGAAGAAAATTATGTAAGTTGTTTTTTGTGTGGCGAATGTTTGTTTGAAACACTAACAGAAAGGTAAAAGTTTCTATTTTGTCACATGCATCTACTTATATAATAAAAAAATGCTTTTCACCTTATTCTTCATCTATTTTTCTCTTCATTAGTATGTTGTAAATGCTTTTCTCCTTCCATAATATATTCATATTCTTTCTTCACATAGTAATTACCAGTTGATAGTCTATGAAATATCAATCCAAAATGGCAAACACATTTTCTTGATATTTGTCCACCTAGATTACCAAATCTTTAGTTTGTAATTGCAGGGAGATAGAAGACAAGATTAGACAGCAGATATGTTTGCTTTTCCCTCTGATGCCCATGGTAATGATGATAGCTAGTCATGGTAATCTTCTGAATGTAATCAATTAAAAAAGAGAGATGAATTGTCATCAGAGAGGCTTCATCCAGCTACTGATGAAAACAGATACAGAGACTCACAGAGAAATATTAGTCAGAGCTCAGGGAATCCTGAAAAAGAGAGAGAGAAGGACTGGAGGACACAAAGTGTCAAGAACAACACAAGAAAACCCACAGAATCAATTCACCTGGGTTCATAGGGGCTCACAGAGACTGAACTGACAATCATAGCCTGCATGGGACTGATCTTGGACCTCTGTATATCTTTTATAGTTATATAACTTGGTCTTCTTGTGGGACCAAGTGGAAACAGGGGCTGTCTCTGAGTCTTTTGCCTTCTTCCATGCTCTGAATTGTCTTGCCTGGCCTTAATGCAAGGGGAAGTGCCTAATCTTATAGCAACATGATATGCCATGTTTGTTTGATATTCATGGTATGTCTGCCCTCGTCTGAAGAGAAATGGAGGAGTAGTGGAATGGAGGAGGATACAGGAGATGATGGGAAGAGACTGGTAGGAGAGGAAAAGGAGAAACTGTTGTTGGGATATTATATATATATATATATACATATATATATTGCATTATTATTTAATTATATATAATTATATGTATAATGAAAGGAGGCAACCAAGGACTATACATGGGGATAACTTAGAACCCTGCTCAGATGTAGCCCATGCCAGCTCAGTGTCCAAGAGGGTACTCTAGTAATGGGAACTCACTGGCTGGCTCTTAGATCACCTCCCTGAGGGAGGAGCAGCCTTACCAGGCCAAGGGAGGAGGGCAATGCAGCCAGTCCTGATGAGACCTTATAGGGGAGGGTCAGATGGAAATGGTGGAGGGCCTCCCCCATCAGTGGACTGGGGGAGGGGCATAGGAGGAGATGAGAGTGGGAGGGTTGGACTGGGAGGGGATAAGGGAGGGGTCTACAATTGGGATTCAAAGTGAATAAACTGTAATTAATAAATTTAAAAAGGAAGCACAAAACATATATGTTAACAAAAGTTCACTTAAATATTATAATCAACACATTTCTCGATTAAAAGATATATATATATATGTATGTGTGTATATATATATATAGATAGATAGATAGAGAGAGAGAGAGAGAGAGAGAGAAAGATTATATAATTTCTTTTTTTGTTATTTTGGTTTTTTTTAATTAATGCTAATTTAATTGTAAACTAATGATTTTATTTTTTTACATTTTCTTCAATTCAGTTTTTTTTTTAATTTTTATTAATTACAGTTTATTCACTTTGTATCCCACCTGTGGCTCCCTCCCTCCTTCCCTCCCAATTCCATCCTTCCTCCCCCTTCTCCACTGATGCACCTCCCCAAGTCCACCTCTCCTTCCTTCTGATCCTAGTTCATCAGGTCTCATGAGGAGTGGCTGCATTGTCAACTTCTGTGGCCTGGTTAGGCTGCTCCCCTCTCATGGGGAGGTGATCAAAGAGCAGGCCAATCATTTCATGTCAGAAACAGTCCCTGCTCCCATTATGATGGAACCCACTTGGAGACTGAGCTTCATGGGCTACATCTGTACCTTGGTTGGAGTATCAGTCTCAGAAAAGACCACTGTGCCCAGATTTTTGGTTGGATTGCTCTTCCTGTGGAGCTCCTCCTGTCCTCTAGTGGTCTATCTCCCCCTTCTTTCATAAAATTCCCTGCACATTTCTAGATTAAAGGATATTAACACAGAGATGATACAATTTCTGTAAGGTATCCTTTCAGTGATGGAGACTTATTTTAGTTCTCGACAATGAGAAGTCTTCCTGAGCTTTGTTGCCTTTGCTATTAGATTAACTAAAACAAGAGACAGAAACTGTGGTAAAGTAAGTAGTATTTGCATTAGGAAACATAGATAGATGCTCAGGTTATCATTGTTTGGATGATTAGCATCAAACATTTAGTTACAATAAGTGAGAAAATTCTCATATTACACTAGCAAATCAGTGGGAAGACAATGTGAACACTGCTATTTGATTCTTTGATTTGATTGATCTATTGCCCAATTAAATAGCCAGTAGTAAAAAGTAAAGCATGCAAGCATCTTGTTACCAAAATAGTGGGGAAAAAAATTTGTCAGTTTCAGAGTTTGAGTCCACTGAGCTTGTCCGTGTTTTCAACATAACAGACACATAATAGTGAACAACAAGAAAAAGTAATTAATCAGTGTTGTACAATGGGAAGAGTTACAGATATAGGGGGTCTATGGGCACTGAGTCCATCTTTTCTCTAGATAGTTCTATTCCTAATTGTCTGAGAAAGTACCAGATTGAGTTCCAAAGTGTTCTTACAAGTTTACATTCCCACTAGCAGATATAGATCTTTTTCCAGATCTTTTCCAGCATTTGTTGTCACTTGAGTTTTTGATCTTAGTCATCCTGATGGGTGTAAAGTGAAATCTCAGGGTCATTTTTATTTGCATTTCTGTGATGACTAAGGACATTGAGCATTTCTTTAAGTGTTTCTCTGCCATTCGATATTCCTCTATTGAGAATTATCTGTTTAGGTCTGTACCCCATTTTTTAATTGAATTACTTGATTTGTTGCTGCTTAACTTCTTGAGTTCTTTATATGTACAGGATATTAGCCCTTGGTCAGATATAGAGTTGGTGAAGATCCTTTCCCAATCTGTAGGCAGTCATTTTGTTTTGAGGACAGTGTCCTTTGCTTTACAGAAGCTTTTCAGTTTCATGAAATCCCATTTATACTGAGACTGATCCTTCAACCAAGGGCCATTCATGGAGAT
The DNA here is from genome assembly GCA_010120015.1 of Rhombomys opimus. Lineage (NCBI taxonomy): Eukaryota > Metazoa > Chordata > Mammalia > Rodentia > Muridae > Rhombomys > Rhombomys opimus. The sequence continues at coordinate 89,925 of REGO01001186.1, forward strand.
AACCAAGAACCCCTGCACAGATGTAGCCCATGGCAGTTCAGTGTCCAAGTGGGTTTCATCATAATGGGAACAGGGGCTATCTCTGACATGAACTGATTGGCATGCTCTTTGATCACCTCCCCATGAGAAGGGAGCTGTCTTACCAGGCCACAAAGGAAGACAATGCAGCCACTCCTCATGAGACCTGATAGAATAGGATCATAAGGAAGGGGAGGAAGACTTTCCTTAGCAGTGGACTGGGAGAGTGGCATGGGTGGAGAAGGGAGAGAGCAGTTGGGAGTGGGAGGGGAAGAAAAAGGGAGCTACAGGGGAGCTACAAAATGAATAAAGTGTAATTAACAAAAATTAAAAAATTAAAAAAAGAAGTTAAAAACAACAAATCAAGTAATTCAATTGAAAAAGAAGGTACAGAGCTCAACAGAATTATCTGTAGAGGAATATAGAATGGCAGAGAAAAACTTAAAGAAATGCTCAAAGTCCTTAGTCATCAGGGTAATGTAAATCAAAACGACCCTGAGATCTCTCCTTACACCCATAAGAATGGCTAAAATCAAAAACTCAAGTGACCATAAATGTTGGAGAGCATGTGGAGAAAGAGGAACACACCTCCATTGCTGGTGGGAATGTAAACTTGTACAACCACTTTGAAAATCAATCTGCATTTTCTCAGATAATTAGGAATAGTGCTTCCTCAATATCCTTCTATACCACTCCTAGGCATGTATCCAAAACATGCTCATATACACAACCAGGACATTTGCTCAACCACATTCATAGCAGCTTTATTCATAATAGCTAGAATCAGGACACAACCCAGAAGCCCCTCATGGATACAGAAATTGTGGCATATTTACACAATAGAATACTACTCAGCAATTAAAGGAAGGAAATCATGAAATTTGCAGGCAAATGGTGGGAACTAGAAATCATCATCCTGAGTGAGATATTCCAGGAGCAGAAAAACACACTATGTACTGACTTATAAGTAGATATTTAAGTATACTTCTAAGTGGATACTTATGAGTGGATATTATAAGACATATAATATAGGATAAACGTAGTAAAACCTGTACACCTAAAGAAGCTTAGCAAGAAGGAGCACCCTGGGTAAGATGATCAATGGGAAAATTTGGACAGACATTGGGAAGAAGGAGAAAACAGGAAACAGGACAGGACCTCTGAAAGACTCTACCCAGCATCAAAGCAGATGCTGAGGCACATAATCAAACTTTGGGCAGAGTGCCTGGAATCTTAGAAAATAAGGGGGGGTTAGTAAGACCTGGAGGGGACAGGAACTCCAAAAGGAGAGCAACAGAACCAAAGAATCTTCGACCAGGCTTCATTTCTAAGACTGATTCTCCAACCAATGACCATTCATGGAGATAACCTAGAACCCCTGTAGAGATGTAGCCCATGACAGCTCAGTCTCCAAATGGGTATCCTAGTAAGGGGAATAGGGACTGTCTCTGGCATGGCCCTTTGATCACCTCCCCCTGATGAGGAAGCATCCTTACCAGGCCATAGAGTAAGACAATGCAGCCAGTCCTGATGAAACGTGATAGCCTATGATCAGATGGTAGGGAAGTAGGACCTCCCCTCTCAGTGGACTTGGAGAGGGTCATGGGGGAAATGGGGAAAAGAGAGTGGGATTGGGGGGGATTAGAAAGGGGACTACAGCTAGGATACAAATCATATAAACTGTTATTAATTTCAAAAGTAAAAAATTAAAAAAAGAGACTCAGCTATATCACTCTTGGGCATATACCCAAAAGATGCTCTACCATATTACAAGGATATTTGCAGAGCTATGTTTAAAGCAGCTGTATTCATAATAGCCAGAACAGGAAAAAACCTAGACGTCCCTCAGCAGAGGAATGGATACAAAAATTGTAGTACATTTATGCAATGGAATACTACTCAGCTATTAAAAACAAAGAAATCATGAAATTTTTAGGCAAAAGGATGGACCTAGAAAAGTTCATCCTAAGAGCATATGCACTTTAAGAGGAGAATGAGAAAGTAGAGAAAGAGGCAACAGGCCCCTGGTTGTGAGGGAAGCTAAAAATGTCACCCAGGTTTGATCAGTGTATTCCTGACTGATGTTACGTGCTTTCAGTACATGTTCACATACGTGAGGTTTCTTACCTCCCTCAGCAATACATTCCCAAGGAATTGCTTTGGTTAAGACACAATTAATACGCGAAACACACACATCTCAAAATGACAAAACTGTGGTGGAGAAAACAAAGTCATGTTTTAGTAAATGTTTAAGAGAGTGTAGGAGGCAGTAGAGTATCAGTTACAGAATAAACAGAATGGTATATTTTGCGGCAGTTTTGAGCTTTATCAGTAGAAAATTTTAACAGGGTTCAGGGTCATTACTGGGATTAAACCTCAAACTGACAGAATCTATATAAATGTGTGTTTCTTTTTACTGTTGGACGAAGGAATTCTTTACTATTCGTCTAATCTGTCACATATTTAACTTGGGAAACTTTTAAATACGCCAAGATGTAGCTCTATGCAAAATTGAGCTCAGAGGAGTCTGGCTAGGGTACTGTTGAGGAATCTTTGCCAAAGCAAGAAACATAAGGTATCTGAAGGCTGGACCCACTCACTGACTAAAGTGTATGTGTAGCATGCATGAAAAAACAGCTTCCATCAGCAGCACTACATTTCACACACACACACACACACAAAGAGAGAGAGAGAGAGAGAGAGAGAGAGAGAGAGAGAGAGAGAGAGAATCACCTGGATTTAAAACTTTAGGATTGCTTGCACAATGTTTTATAGTTAGAGATGACACTGTTCACCAAGAAAAAGGCTTTTTTCAGCCATCTGACTCCCAAGCATCAAGCACCATTTGGGATGTGTGAACATCAGTATGCCTGCATCTTCTACTGCATGAAACACGGTAAGAAACATCCTTTTAGGTAAACAGAGGGTACTGAATTTGTTTGGACAATGTTCAGGGCATTCTTTAATATAAAAATCCTGCACTAAAAAAAATCTTGTTTAATGTGAAAATAAATAGGACATGTCTGATAACAAGAGAAAGAAATATAGGTTGAAGACTTACCTCCCTTCAAGATTTACATCTTTAAAATTTCAAAAACAACCCCCCACATACCTTGATATAGTTGCTCATGTAATCTCATTGGTCAGCTTGCCTAGTTCTCAGGGTCTAATTCAGAGAACATAACTTTACATCTCTCTACAGCTCCTACCGTAGAAATATTTTTTTTGTTTAGTTGTTTAGGAAGCATTTCCTAATTCTAATAACCTTTCCTTGAAATCTTCTCTGAGTCTATTTTTAATATTTCTTCATCTATAAGAACAACAGACTATAAAAAGTCACTCTGCCTTTTCACAGGAGGCATTTAAAATGGCAGTTGCCCATGGCTTCTTAATTTGACGTGCCAAATTAAATATTGAATGTATCTTACACAAAATTTGATATAGAGTTTTATAAGGACTAGTATGATGCCCAGAAAGAATTTATGAAAAAATGATTAGTTTTGAGATATATGAAGAAGAAAGTATTTTAGGACAATCTGGAACTCACTCACTGATATTGATTATATAGATTTTAATATTAATTTAATTAAATTTAATAAAAATGATGATGAACGATAGGGATTATAGCTCATTGTAGAGTCTGGGTGACGCATCAGGTTTAATACTGACTTACAACACACCAACACACACACGCCAATCCACCAGTTCTCAGGAAAGCTTATCAATCTTTATCACCCTCAGATGGGAATATAAACCAAATACTTAAAGTATTCCAGGAATTACTTAAGGTAATCTTTTTTTTTGCTTACGTTTCTACTCCTTTTTAATGAACAGTTTGTTTTCGAAGTAGACACACACAATTTGGCACAGTCCTCTCTGGTTCACCACAATGTGCTTGAATTGGCTGTTTCTGTTCTGAGGAAGCCATTCTTGTTCAGCACTGAAACTTCATTAGTCAAATCCCCACAGTACGAGATTTTACAATTCAGGAGTAAAGTAATGACATGGTAAGGACTCCAGTAGGCTAATCCTTAGACTTGGAGGCACTTACTATAGAGAATACTCAGCTAACTAGCTTATAGAGAGGATGGATTTTCTTTGGCCATTAGTTTCCTTTGTTATGTCAGAATATATTTTAATAATGAAAAGTAATAAAATATCTCTGTTACATGCATATAGTAATGTTAAAAATATTTTTCTTAAAGGTGACAATTTTAAAAGTATTAGGTGATAAACAATACATTGAAAGTAATACTCAAATATAATGAAGCATTGTATTTTATGAAGTCTGCAGTTACTAGAATTGCATAACAGACATCTAGCTTCATAGTGAACATTTCCTCATAACCTATTTTATCTACTCTTTGAATATGTTTCATGACTAGGTGATATATACCCTACAATTGCAGAGTGAATTAACACAACATGGTCATGAGTTATGAAAGTATTCAACTGAGAATTGAGGAGCTAAATGTTATGTTACAGATAGGCAGAAAAAATCATAGTAGATCAAAATACTCTTTATAAAAGGGGGCATTAATATGACTGGGAGAGGACAGGAGCTCCACAAGGACAAAATATATCAGGGCACAGGGGCCCTCCATGAGACTGTTTCTCCAACCAAGGACCATGTATGGATATAACCTAGAACCCCTGCTCGGATGTAGCTCATGGTAGCTCAGTAACCAAGTGGGTTTCCCTAGTACGGGGAACAGAAACAATTTCTGACATGAATTCAACACTGGCTCCTTTACCCCCACCCCCCAAGGGAGGAACAGTCTTGCTAGGCCACAAAGGAGGACATGGCAACTAGTCCTGAAGATATCTGATAAGCTAGGGTCAGATGGAAGGGGAGGAGGACGTCCCCTAGCAGTGGACTTGGAAAGGGGCAAGGAGAAGATGAGGGAGGAAGGGTAGGATTGGGAGGGAATTAGGGAGGGGGCTACGGCTGGAATACAAAGTAAATAACCTGTGATTAATATAAAAAATAAAAAATTAATAATAAAATATAATAAATCAATACACACAACACAAGCAAATACTATGTAAAATAATGTCAATCATAAAATACAGTAAAACTCCTGAAAAGATATGAAATTCCCAGCTAATTTCTTTATTCATTTTCATCCTCTTGTCTCCTGTCCTGTCCAGTCCTCTCCTGCCCTGTCCTTTCCTTTCCTCTTCATATCCTCACCTCTGCTTCCCTTCCCTCCAACTCCCCAGGTTTCTTTCAGAAGTAGAAGCTTACTCTGACTCTTCACTTGACCTTGAATTCACTGTATAGATTAGGTTGGTCTGAAACTTCAGATCATCCTACCTCAGCCTCCCAAACACTGTGGTTCTATGCATGCAGTAAAACACTTATTGCAGAACCCTGGATTCCATGTAGGTTAAGCTATTACACATCTAACTATAATAATTCATATGTTGTGTATTTATATATTTAAATTATATAATGTATTTCTATTTTTTAAAACTTAAGATAGCATTCCCTGGGAACCTATAAGTTACTCTGGCCATGAAAACATGTAAGCTAATGGAAGATCTTTACCTCTATCTATATTTTTCAAATACAATTTTGTTCTGGATATGAAAAAAACTTTTTTTGTTTGTTTTGCTCCCAGGTGTGGGATGTGGGACTGATTCAGATGGTCCATAGAGGGAGCCTATTTGCTTCGTGTGGGCTCTGAGAGGAGCTCTTTGCCAGCTGCAGATAGTTTAAGTCTCAGGGCTCTAGAGAGAAGATAAATGCCAGAGCCGAGAGAGTGTGGAGCTCAGAAAAGAACAATGTTACTCTTGCTTCCCCTTGCTGCTTCTGGTTGCTGTTGTGAGACCAAAAGTTGGAGATCTCCTGAAATGATTGGAAAGGCTTCAAGGAACACTATGACCCTAACCAGCAGAATGCTGCTAAGAAAGAAGACTGTGTCCCTCTCCCACTAACACTTCCTCTCTCTTACCTGGTGTAGAGGGGCTGACAGGGACTGGGGTGGAGTAAGAAAAAGATAATATAAATGCAAATAAAATAGTTTTAAAAAACTAACACCAACACATATCTCATTCCCTTTTCAATAGCAGATCGCTTGTGGTTCCCTTTCCTCACTACCCTCATTTTCAGTTGATCATATAGATCTTCCTTTCTTCACTTTTCTCTACCTGCTTGTGGCTTTGTCCCAGACTCCAACTACAGAAGTCATTCCTTGGGAACCCACAGAAATCTAACCAGGAAAGCTACTAGGGTAACTACAGAGGTTCATGTCTCTGATCACTTCTTCAAATCCAATTGTACAGTCTCAGTCCCACCTCTGTTACATACTATCTGATGCAACTCCCCTATTGCCTCTGACAACATTACAAGGCGACTAATCAGAATCTGGTGGAATAAGCTGTTTTTTCGCCCCTTCTATGGACCCTTCAGCACCGCTCCTCCTAGCCATCTCCATTTCTAAGCATCAGCTCCCATACATAGAAACACATGAAATCACCAGTAGCCACATCTATAAAGATACCAGAAGAATTTATTACTAGGTAACAAACAGCTACCACATCCATCTAATAAGAAGATATGGCAACAGAAATGAATGGGGAAAAAATGCACCCAGCAAAAACAAGAACATATACCAGCAACTAGAATTACAACCTTCCCAAACACACATGTGCAGTTGTCAGTATAAAAATAAAACCAACATTTTCCAGGACATTATGTGTCTACCAGAGCTCACCACCCTTTCCACTCCACATATTCCAGCCTAGATGAAAAACAAGAAAAGAATTTAAAATAGCCTTTATAGATATGATAGAAGTTCTTAAAGAGAAAATGAATAAATCCCTTAAAAAATATATGAAAAACACAGTGGTAGAAAATGAATAAAATGTTTAATATCTAAAAATGGAAAACAAAGCAGTAGAGTAAACCCAAACTGAGGAAAATCTGGAAAATAAAAATTTAGGAACTGAAACAGGAACTTCAGAAAAAGAATAAAACACATGGAAGACAGAATCTTAGGCATTGAAAATGTTATGGAAGAAATGGATACATTTGTCAAAAAATGTTAAATATAAAAACACTCTGACACAAAACATCCAGGAAACCAGGAACATTATTAAAGAGCAAACCTAAGAGCAATAGGAACAGAGGAAGGAGAAATCTTTTCCAGGACAAAGACAAGGATTTTCTTAATCAATTATTTATTTATTTATTTATTTATTTATTTATTTATTTATTTATTTATTTCAATTTATTCACTTTGTATCCCCACTGTAGCCACCTCCATTGCTTCTTCCCAGTTCCACTCTCCCTCCCTCTTCTCCTATGCACCTCCCCTAGTGCACTAATAGGAGAGGTCCTCCTCCCCCTCATTCAACCCTAGCCTATCAGGTCTCATCAGGATTGTCTTTCATAGTCTTCCTATGTGGCCTGACAAGGCTGCTCCCCCCTCAGGGGGAGGTGATCAAAGAGTAGGCCACTGAGTTCATGTCAGAGACAGTCCCTGTTCCCCTTACTAGGACATCCACTTGGACACTGAGCTTCCTTGGGCTACATCTGTGCAGGGGTTCTAGGTTATCTCCATGCATGGTCCTTGACTGGAGTATCAGTCTCAGAAAAGACCCTTGGGCCCAGATTCTTTGGTTAGGTTGTTCTCCTTGTGGATCTCCTGTCCCCTCCAGGTCTTTCTAGCTCCCCCTTCTTTCCTAAGATTCCCTGCACCCTGCACTAAATTTTGTTATGAGTCTCAGTATCTGCTTTGATACCCTGCTGGGTATGCTGTGTAGAGTCTTTCAGAGGCCCTCTGTGGTAGGCTACTGTCCTGTTCTCTGTTTTCTCCTTCTTCTGATGTCCATCCTGTTTTTCTGAATGAGGATTGAGCAACTTCTCTAGAGTCATCCTTCTTGCTTAGCTTTTTTAGGTGTATTTAGTTTTTGTTTGTTTGTTTGTTTTAATAAAACCATAGAAGAAAACTTTCCTAACCTATAGGAGGGCATGCCCATCAAGGTAAAAGAAGCATAAAGAACAGCAAATGTCCTGGACCAGAGGAGAAATTCCCCTTGTCACATAATAATTAAAACAATAAAGCAATAGAAAAAAAAAGAATAGTAAAAGCTTCAAGGGTAAAACTCAAATAACATAGAAAGGCAGATCTATTAAAATAACACCTGTTTTCTCAACGGAGACTATAAAATACAGAAGGGCTTGTCTAGATGTTCTATAGACACTAAGAGACCACACATGCCAACCCAGACTACTACATGCAGGAAAACTTCCAATCATAGTAGATAGGGAAAATAAATCACTCAAGGAGAAAAATCAAACTTCAGCAATATCCAGCCATACAAAAGAAAATTCTAACCTAAATAATTTAACTATACCCAAGAAAACAAGAGAAATAAATAATATCAAACCAGAACATGAACATGCCCTCTATGGTGGGTCATGATGAAGGTAGTTCTAAGCGAAAAATCCCTAGCACTTGCTGCAGTCATGAGAACGTTGGAGAGATAAAGTAGTGGTAACTTCACAGCACACCTGAAATCTACAACCGAATACCTCTAGAATAGTTGGGGATATCACCATCCCTGGTTTCAAGATGTTCTGCAGATTTATAGTGATTATAAACAAACAAACAAACAAACATGCTATTGGTACGAAAACAGATAAGTTGATCAGTCAATTTGAACTGACAACCAAGACATAAACCTACACACCTATGGACACCTGATTTCTGATAAAGAACAGGACACCATTACCAAAGCGCTAAGGTAAAAAAGTAACTAAATATGGCCCCATGAAACACAGTCTCTGAACGGCAAGGAAACTGTAATTCATAGAAAGTAGCAGTCTAACAGATGGGAAAATATTTTTTACTAACTACACATCCAATAGAGGGTTAATATTGAAAACTAAAGTGAATATATACCAAGAAAACAAATAGCCCAGTTAAAATGGGGTACAGATCTAAACAGAGATATCTACAAGCAGGAAACTCAAATGGTTCTGTAACTCTTAACAACATGTTTAATTCTGGCTTTCAAGGAAATGCAAATAAATTCTACTTTGAGATTTTATCTTATTGCTATCAGAACGGATAAGGTCAATAAAAGGAATGACAGTTCATGCTGGTTAGATAAGAAGAAACTCATCATTGTTGGGAGAGTGTGAACTTACACAGCGATTCTAGAAGTCAGTATGGAAAGAAAAGGGGGAAATATGTGGAGAGTGAGCTAAAACTAAAGGTCATTTGAGGGCTAGTATGGACACCTAACAGAGTAAAGTCCTCCAAAAAATATATGACTCGCAAAATAATGTAAGAAACAAAGCTCTAGCTGATCATCAATTATCACGAAATAAAGTTTCCATCACTAAGTTGTATTACATTTAACTGAGTCATTGACCAAAGGGGTTCCATGGGAATCCCCAAACTACCCGGGGTATGACCAAGACGATAGGTTGCTCTCCACAAACTGAGAGCAAGGCCCCATAACTGAAGACAACACCAACAGAAATGATTGAATACTGAGAAGCTGAGCTGGTGCATAAAGAGGGCCTCGAGCCCTACGTCATTTGTCAGAGGAGGTTTTACCACATGCCAATAATGGTGAAAGATATACATCAAATGCTGCCACAAAACCTTTGATCTACAATGGTGTCCTGGCTCCAGGATATTCTAGTGCAGTGGTGGCACAAAGCTCGTGGGAGTGTAGAACCAGTATCTTATTTGACTGAAGGCCTATAGATAGCCAAGGACCTAGGGTATAACCAAATACAGCTGTTTGGAAAGAAAAGAAAGAAAGAAAGAAAGAAAGAGAGAGAGAGAGAGAGAGAGAGAGAGAGAGAGAGAAAGGAAGGAAGAAAGAAAGAGAAAGAAAGAAACAAAAAGTAGCAATGAAATTATTCTTAGAGATATTCAGCTATACTCAAGGAGCAGTACCTTGATCTTCCATCATCAGAGAAACTTTCTCTTCCAGCAGACAGGAACAATGAAAGGAGCTCACATTTATTCCATCTGCAGAGTGAGAGACAGTGAAACATCCAGCCGTAGTGGAATGTCTCCGTCAAATCCAGCCCTTCAGGTCTCAGGAAAGCCTGTGGATGAGGAGAAAGAACGAATAGATGAGATAGAGAGGATGGAGGACACAGAGCAAACAAGCCCCTCTACTGCAGCAACTGGATGATACACTATGAACACACAGGGACTGAGGCAGTTTGCACAGTGCCTTCATGGGTTTGCACAAGATAGGGATGCCTTGATCTGAAAGGAGCACATGCCCTCATTCCTAACCCAGAAGCTATCTTCAAGTTATAACCACGTTCAAATCAAAGTTTTGTTTTCTTCAAGGGCGTTTACCTGGAGAAACAAACTACTATTAAAGATAAACTGCATGCCTAGCAGTAGATAGCAAACAGAAAATGAAAGCAAATGCATCTTTGGAAATTCCCTGGCTCAATAAATAATGTCTGAGCTTTTAAGTTCTTTTTTGAAATTATCTTATTTATTATATAAAATATAGAAAGTAAATTATATATCTTAGATTGCATTTCTTTTTTTCTTTTTTATTATCATTTATTACAATGTATTCAATTTGAATCCTGGCTCTGGGCCCCTCCCTGTTTTCCTTCCAATTCCACCCTCCCTCCCTCTTCTCTCCCTATGCCCCTCCTCTAGTCCACTGATAGGGTAGATCCTCCTCACCTTCTACTGACCCTACCCTTTCAGGACTCAACAGGACTAGTTGCACTGTATTTCTCTGTTGCCTGGCAAGGCTGCTCTCCCCTTCTCCCCCCTGCCAGGGGCAGATGATCAGAGAGCCTGCCACTGAATTCATGCCAGAGACAGCCCCTACTCCCCTTACTAGGAACCCAACTTGGATACTGAGTCTATGGGCTACATCTGATCAGGGGTTTTAGGTCCTCTCCATGCATGGTCGTTGGTTGGGGTATCAGTCTCTGCAGGGCTCCCAGGGCTCAGGTGTTTTGTTGTTGTTATTTTGTTTTCATGTTTGTTTGTTTGTTGTGTTTTTTATTTTCTGTGTTTTTTTTGTTTTTTCTCTTTTGGTCTCCTTTTGGAGCTCCTGTCCCCTCCAGGTCTATCTCCCCCTTCTTTCATAAAATTCCATACCTCTGCCCAAGGTTTGACTATGAGTTTCAGTCTTTGCATTTCTAAAAACAGATGGAACTAAAATCTAATATTTAGTAGCATACTTAAATACAATTTTTATCTGAATCAATCAATTTTAGAGACTGTTGTGGGCTAAGCTATCAGGGAAGTAATCAATAAGAAGGAAAATATCGCAACTTTTCTGCATCTTTAAGATTCAATATTTCAAGTTGTACCAATGCAATAATTTTCCATTGTTCTGACTTAGTATAAGGGAACCTCCAATCATACCTGACAATGGTGTTGTTGAACATATTTTGAAACTAATGCCTGCTGTCTATCCCATTTTTCATCCTTACTGGAAGTCTATCTTTTGAATAATTTCTTCCTAAAAGAAAAAAAAATATATTGGATGCAAAAGCCTCTGTATCTCAGAGTGTGTAAAACTCAAGTTCATGACTATCAGGAATTATGGAACTTGTTTCATAGAATTTGACAAGTTCCTGAAAGAATAGAAATAGTGCCCTGCTTTGGTTAGAAAGACATTATGATCCTCTTTTCTCTTTTTCCCAGGCTTAATTACTGATGAGCCTTATCATGTTCATCATGGAGATACCTTATATTTATTTTAATCATTTCTGTCTAGATTATATGCCAGTTCTCTCCTCAGTACTTCAGTCATAAACATTTTAATATTTCATAACCAATACTAATTTTAAGTTATCCTGTTTAAGAGAGGTCTGAAAGAAAAGTCACTTGACAGAAACAAACGTTCAAAACACATCTTAAGAATGTGACAGTTTTCTGCAGTAGACTCCAGTCATACGTCCAATGCATATCCCATTTGTCTTTCTAAATGAGGATTGATCATCTTACCCCTTGTCCACTTTCTTGTGTATCTTCTTTTTTTTATTTTTTTATTTTATTTTATTTTTATCAGTTACATTTTATTAATTCTGTATCCCAGCCGTGCCCTGAACCCTCATTCCCTCCCAGTCCCTCCCTCCCTCCCTCATTACCACTGTGCCCCTTTCCAAGTCCACTGATAGGGGGGGAACTCCTCCCCATTCATCTGATCCTGTTT
>REGO01001186.1:109214-167690 GCA_010120015.1 Rhombomys opimus
TGCATGGAGAGGACCTAAAATCCCTGCTCAGATGTAGCCCATAGACTCAGTCTCCAAGTGGATTCCCTAATAAAAGGAACAGGGACTGTCTCTGACATGAACTCAGTGGCAGGCTCTTTGATCATCTCTCCCTGGGGGTGCAGCATTGCCAGGCCACAGAGAAAGACAATACAGCCAGTCCTGATTAGTCCTGTTAGGCTAGGGTCAGATGGAAGGGGAAGAGGACCTCCTCTAACAGTGGAGTAGGGGAGGGGCATAGGTGAAAAGGAGGGAGGGAGCATGGATTGGGAGGAGAAGATGATGGTGGGTGCTACAGCTAGGATACAAATTGAATAAATTTTAATAAATGACAATAATAAAAATGTTAAAAAAGAAAACACAAATTCATAAAAATACAAATTAAATGTTCATTATCATCTTAATATGTTTATGATACTACTTTAATATCAAAACTCACAAGGATTATTTTCTTCAGCTAAAACTCTGGACTCTCATTCATCCAGCAAATAATAATTTATTAACCTTAACCCTGGAAGTTGTAACATTATAACATGATAAAAGTATACAATCAGGATCTGGGATCTACTTCACTGAAAAAAATATTAAATGTAAAGAGGAAGCAGTGCAAAAGAATTAGGTTCAAAAGTACTATGATTTAGAGATAATTAGATAATTGGACTGAATCTTGAAGAATAGCAGCTTCAGAATGAGGAAGGGAAAGCCTGTAGAATTAACCTTCTTTTCAAAAGAAAGAGCAGAATTTAAAATTGCAAATTCATAGAAACTTTTTTTTTTTTTAAGAAAATAGCACAGTTAAAGCAATCTGTTTCTCCTAACTCCTGCAGTTGTTTCTTAGGGAACTGCAGGCTCAGTAACTTGTGAATAAAGCTTGTGTGGCTTAAATTTTTAAGAACTCCATACAGTCATCATGGCACTAATCATTATACTAAGTCCACACAGGTCCAGCTGAGTCATCAATACTCAAGGGAGAAAGACAGGATATTTTGCTTGTTTTTCTTTATCCAGCTCTAATTAACATGAATGGCCAAGGAGAAGTACATAAGGTAGGAGTTCACGGAAGGAAAGAGAAACAAATAAACAAACAAATATTGTAATTAAGATGCAGTGTAAAAAATAAACAACAAAAATATTTACTGTCTTGATTACTGTCTTGCAATGTTCAGACAAGATACTACACTGAAAAAATGTCTTGGGCACATGCTTACTAAGGGTTAGTTAAAGGGCTGAGCTATTTTTATAAAATGCTTGCTGTTCTTTCAGAAAACCCAAGTTTATTTTCCATAAGGCCAACTGAAATACTTCATATAGCCTCTAATTCCTTTCCCAGGGGAATCCAACACTGTCTTCTAACTTCAGGAAATCACACATTCTCAAACACACACACGCATACACTTTAAAAATAAATATTATTTTAAGAATCAGTGGGTATTTCTCTTATCATGGAGGTATAAAGTCCCCTATATATGTGTATGTGTATTTATGAGCTCTGTTAGATACACTGTGCCAACTTCCCATGCTTAGTCTTTGGATTTTTTTCATCTCCTTTTTGTATGATGTGCATTTCTTATTAATTACACAACACTCTCCTTTCTCTCAAATCTATGCTTAAATATCATTTCTTCAAAAATATATGGCTATTTATCCTTACTATGTCTATACACATTATATGACTCAAAATTTTCTTAAATTCTTGTCTTTTATTTTAAGTACAAACACAAATGACACCTATTTATTTATATTTCTTTCTTTCTAATTTCTTTCTAATTAGACTGAAAACAGTATAATTAAGGGCCCTTAACATCCACAGTTCTCCCTCTGATTTTTTCTTTTAATTTTTGACTAACGCATGGTTTCTGAAATACTGTGAAGATTTGGAAATATATCTCAGATGTGACCATATCATCTGTGGAGCATTGCTGGATTAGGTTAAAGTCTGACTTCTACAGGTAACCATTTCCTGAAACTTGGTCCATGATGGTGGAGTCCCTTTTCTAAGTGGGGTTCTAAAGGTCTCCCCTGAAACGTGGTGATCCTGAACCTTGGTGACCCCAGGTTTTGTAAGGAGCATTACATGGCCCTCAGGGCAAATTACAGGCTGGACTATATCCTGATTGGGAAACCAGCACATCAAGCATCTGGAAATTCCTAGAAATGGCCCACCGGTCTAAGGATTTTAGTTTACAGCAGTGACCTTCAACGGTACTTGGAGATTCCCCAACCTATAGGATAATTAATTACTGTGTTCTTTTGATAGGGCGCTGCTACTGCCTGAAAAATGAGGCATTGTACCACTACATATAAATCAGCTATTCCTGACCCCCTGACCCTGGGGAATCACACACATTTACCCTCGAAATTCCTCCCGGTGCCCAAGGTTTATAAATCCCTGATTTCAAATAAACATGCTGCCTGCTTTTGTGCTTCGCGATATTTTAAGCCTTGGACCATGGAGGCCTGGGAGTAGACATTTTTCCCCGCTGGGCAGCATCTCATCAAACCCCTCCTCTGGCCTGCTGGGCCTGGACCTCCCCAGTCTTCGGCCTCACCAAGCCTGTGTCTTGGTGGCCAGCCCACCAGGCATGGGCTTTTGTTTGCACCTCTGCCTGACTCAGCACAGCAGCTTAACCAAGAGCTGTAACACTTTCATATTATCATTGGCTTTGGAACTTCTGACTTTCCGTTGCCACCGTCAATCTCATTCTAGGTAAGCTAAACTGAAACAATCTGTAGAAAACTTTTTCTGTACCCTAGTATAGCTGTTGGCCTTACCCTAAAGTGCTCCAGCTGTAACTGAGGTCTGGGACCTTTGATTCCATTCTCTGTCAGGACCTTTGATTCTGTTCTCTATCATGAAGCAGAAACCCAGGCCTTTGCTGAATAAAGAGAGACCACCATCCAATCATGTATTGGTAATAACTGTATGCTTGGAGATATGCTGCATTTTACAGGGAAGGACTAGGAAAATTTCTGTTGACCTATCAATAACTGGCTGTTTCTCATGATAAAATTATCTTAATTTATTGGCATTCAGATAGCATTGATTAGTACTCATGGTTATGAGAGCTATCTTCAGTCAACTTCTCTACAGCAGATAATTTTTAATTAAAACTTATTTTAATTTAAATTTATTTAATTAAAATTGATTTTTCTCCATTTATTTATTTATTCATTTTACATCCTGATTGCAGCCTCCTCCTCCTCTCCTCTGAGTTCTCCCCTCACACAATGTCCCTCCCCATTTGCCCTCTCCTCCTCAGAGAAAGAGGAGGTCCATCATAGATACCAACCCACCCTGGTCCATCAAGTCACTGTAGAACTATACACATCTTTACTTACTAAGACCAGACAAGGCAGTCCAGTTAGGGGAAAGGGATCCGAAGTTAGAGTCAGAGTGGACCCCCATTCAGTCGCTGTGGGACCTACATGAAGACCAAACTGAACATCTGTTACATATGTGCAGAGGCTCTAAGACCAATCCATGTATGCTCTTTGGTGGTTCAGCCCTCCTAACCCCCCATAAGTTTTTTTTTTTTTTTTTTTTTTTTTTTTTTTTTTTTTTTTTTTTTTTTTTTTTTTTTTTTTTTTTTCCCAGTAAGAAGTTCCCTTCCCTCTTTTGCTCCCACTGAGCCGCCCCCTTTTCTTCTCAGAAAAGGGAGGAAAATAAAGAAAAAACAAAAAAGCAGGATTTATAAGTCAATTGTTATTGTGTGAGATACAGAAATGTCTATTCTTGGCAGACTGGGAGCACACAACAGACCAGAGTCATGATTCCATTACAGTCCAAATTGGTGAAAGAGGAACTTGTACTGGGGCTACCTATAGAATTACGCAAAGGCGTTACTTCCAGAAGCAGGATGGGCTCAAACAGAGCTGCAAATACACGGTGGCATTGCAGGACTCACTGTCTTAGGGGTAAGTTCTTGGCAGTGCTGTTGCGTTTTCTCTTTCCTTAGCAGCGATTTACCGCACATGTAATCTTGGGAGAAGGCCTCTCATGAATCCTGAAAGTTCAGCTTCTTCCAGACACGTGAAGTTTACTTACTTCATTAATCTCATGAGCCTTGTCCCTTCTGGCTGGATGGAATCTTTTTAAGCTGGAAGAGATTACTATAAACAGATGTTTCTTGCAGAAATGTCTCTCACAAAACTGTCAAGGAAGAGTGTATCCCAAAGAAAATGAAGCAAGGGTGTTACTGCCAGGAATGTCTCCTTCAGCCTGATAATTGGGACCACTGTGGAATCTACACAATCGTTCTGTTTGTCCAAACAGGGAGCAAAATAACAGAAATTTGTATCTCGGTAAATGAGTATCTGTCTGTTCTGAAAAAATTTACCCACATAGAGAGCAAGAATAAGAATCTAGTCACAGACGTTAAACAAAGGAAATGTAGGAAACTACACTTTGTTCCCTGGTGAGTATTAAATAATTTGGATCCTGCAGGAATAGATAATCAAAATTATTAAGTTTTTAAAACATCCATTCAGAGCATTGACAGCACCCAGTATGCCTCTCCAGATATTGGTTTGAAGGGTCGGTGAATTTCACTATTTAGAAGGCTATATACAAAGTTACAACAGAGGCCATGGAGAAAACAGTATAACTCTCAAAGAGATTGCTAAATGCTCCAAAGTATTCTACAGAAACAAACCAGGGACTGCACAAGCATTTTTCCAGAGACAAATAGTGACTGATACACTGTCCATTCCGCTATAATTCGAATATTTTTTCTGTTCCTCAAATAGAGTATTCCTCTAATTAATGATATATTTCAGTTATGTGCCCTGTTGAATTAACATTAAGACTGCATCCTTAACAGAAAGTTTGCCTTTGTAAATCCTGGAATTAACCCTGTGAATTAAAATACATGGTAGTAAAATAGATAATCTAGTTAATCATAAATACTCAGAAAGTAGAGCTTCTATAAGCCAGCTAAAGAAACTTTTATTTATTTACTTAAGCAGTCTACCAAAGTGCCCAATTTGTTCAGTGAATTGTGGCTAATGGAAGATGCAGGAAAGGCCCAAATTACTATCTGCAAGCTTCATTTCTTCCTGCCTCCACTACCTGCTGAACAGAAGGAATGGAAAAGAACATTGCTCTGGAGATACGCGAAGCAAGATGTGGAAAATAATTAGAGGGTATGCAATTAAGGAAAAAAATGTTAGAAAAATGACGAGTCACATGTTGTCTGTTGTCAGTTTCCACCAAATTCTAAATAGAGGAATTCATTGACTAGATGATTGCCAACACTGATTCAGAGCACTAACCTTAGAATTTATTTATTTATCTAAAACATTTATTTTATTTATTCATTCATTTATTTATTTTTAATTAAATTCTTATTTTTTATATTAGTTAGAGCTTATTAACATGTGTCCCAGGTATAGCCCCCTCTCTCCTTCCCTCCCAATCCCATCTTCCCTCCCTCATCTCCTCCCTGCCCTTCTCTAAGTCCACTGAGAGGTGAGGTCCTCCTCTCCTTCCATATGACCATAGCTTATCTAGTCTTATCAGGACTGGTTGCATTGTCCTCTTCTGTGGCCTGGCAAGGTTGCCCTCCCTCCCACAAGGGGAGGAGATCAAAGAGACAGCCTCCAATTTCATGTCAGGAAGAGTCCCTGTTCCCCTTACTAGGGAACCCACTTGGATACTGAGCTGCCATGGATTACTTTCGAGCAGGGGTTCTAGGTTATATCCAAGCATGGTCCTTAGATGTCCATCAATGGAGGAATGGATACAGAAATTGTGGTACTTTTACACAATGGAATACTACTCAGCAGTTAAAAACAAGGAAATCATGAAATCTGCAGGCAAATGATGGGATCTAGAAAGGATCATCCTGAGTGATGTATCCCAGAAGCAGAAAGACATACAGACTATATCCTCACTTATAAGTGGGTACTAGACTTATAAGATAGGATAAACATAGTAAAATCTATACACCTAAAGAAGATAAACAAGAAAGAAGACCCAGGGTAAGATGATCAATCCTCACTTAGAAAGACAAATGGGATGGACATTGGAAGAAGGAGAAAACAAGTAAGAGGAAAGGAGCCTGCCACAGAAAGCTTCTGAAAGACTCTTCCTAGCAGTGTATCAAAGCAGATGTTGAGACTCATAACCAAACCTTGGGCAGAGTGCAGGAAATCCAATGAAGGAAGCAGGAGTTAGTATGACCTGGAGAGGACAGAAGCTCCACAAGGACTAAACATATCTGGACACATAGGTCTTTTCTGAGACTGTTTCTCCATCCAAGAACTTTAGAATTTATTAATTGGGGAAATGTGCATGTTTTTCAGCATTAAGGCATGCTATCTAAGAATATCCAATTAATTTTGAACATGTTCTAATACTAGTGATATTTTCTTTTGTATATTTTGAAATTTAATAAAATAAGTATGCTACTGAAATATAACAAAATGAATAGAAATCTAGATTTGGCTTCATGCATGATAAAAATAAAATATAACCAGGAAAAAAATATAACTACTTCTGATTCAGCACCTATCAGCTAAATCTACCCCCAAACATCCTATAAACAGGAAGGTAAAAAAAATGGTAAGGGCTAAAACTCAACTCACAACCATTTATTCTTAACAATGCAGGGAAATTACGTTTTTTTAAACACAACCTTTGTAGCTAGACGTTTTTCATGTGACAAAGTAGAGTGGTTTGGAATCAATTATTTGTAAATTGCAATAATAGCCATTAAGTAAACTCCATAATGATAGAAAGTCAAGAAAACTATTCAAAGACAGACATTTATTTAGAGTAGAAAAATATTATAAGAGTTACTATATTTTTTTTTCCGGGAAGGTTTCTCTCACCACCTCCAGAGAGTTTTATGGTTTCAGATGAAAATGGTTGTACAATTTTCTTGAAATGTTTACTTTTTACCAGAGGAGGGAAGGAATTAGTGTTCTTGTAAAGTTTGACCAGAGAGCATACTAAAAAATTATTTTAGTAATGAAAACTTTGTAAATTATGAAATATAAGCAGCTCCAAAATGCCTGCAATTGAAAAAAAGGGAAATTTCACTGTTGTATTTATTTCTTTGTTTTCTTGACTTGAAATTATTTTTGGCTAAGATTAACTTTTCCTTCAGAGTTGTTAGGTGTTGCATGTTCTGAAAGAAAAAAAATGAGATAGTAAACACTTCTACAGTTTCTTAGATTGATATTAAATTTGTATTTTTTTTTTAATCTGTGGTTAAAGTTGGAGAGACAGTGTACTGAAAGACTCAAATTACATTAACTACTATCGGAGCAATAGTGGGATTGTTACATGTCATAAGGCAATCTTAGAGTAATATAAAAGGAATTCAAATGAGAAAAACTTTCTTTCTCTCCCTTCCTTCCTTCCTTCCTTCCTTCCTTCCTTCCTTCCTTCCTTCCTTCCTTCCTTCCTTCCTTTTTTTCTTCTTTCTTCCTTTGTGAATGTGTCTCACAATATAGCTCTAGTTGTCTTGGAACTCACTATATAGACCAGGTTGGCTTCAAAGTTCTAGAGATCTGCCTGCCTTTGCCTTCCATGTGCTTGGATTAAAGGTGGGCAACAGTATGTTAAGCTGTGGTGGGGGGGGGGGGAAGAAAAGAAAAACCTTGAAGATTACTATGACATGCCTGGAATCATGTGGTATGTATATGGTTTGGATTGTGTTGTTTTGGTTAAGTGTTGCTCTGTTAAAAAATAATGTCACTAAGATAATAAGTTTTGACTGTATTCTCACTGTATAAAATTATAAGTTTATAAAAAAGGATATAGCCTTGTCATGGCCGCCAAGCCTGGCAAAACAAAAATAGTTAATTGCAGGTGAGCATTGCCTCAGGCTATTATAATCATTATCATATCTTTCCATGATAACGCTTGAGTGTTAGAAGAAGAGGATATGAAATACATTCCCTGCATGTTGACCATTGTGAGTATCTTTATCAATCACCATCTATTGCAAAACATCTACTGTGATGAAGGTGAGGGGATGCAGTGGTCTCTCTATATAAAGAGAACTTAGGGTCATTTTATTACTATGAACATTTTTGAGAATTTCCATCTACTTTATGACCTGGCTATCCATGAGATCAAGTACAAAGTTGAATGGCAAAACACAAGACTAAAGACATATATGGTTAGCCAGCCTCTACAAAACTCTAAGACTAACAACACTTACATTTTCAATAAGTCAAAGGATAAACAAAACAAAACAAAACAAAACAAAACAAAAAAAAACCTGGTTATATCAGTACCTTGTAAGCAATGTGTAATCATCTCCCTGGTCAGGAGAGGAAGACATACTCAGAGGATATTAATGCTCCTGTGGCACTACTTGCAATATACTCTTGTAATTTTCCAATCCCAATAGAAATCATCTGTCTTTGTCCAGTTTCTGCCATAATACCTATAAAAAGGCACTAGACAAATGGGCCAGTGACAATCTAATCAGATGTTTTCCCATTGCCATGGGAAGCTCCACATTCTTGTTTTCTGCAATGAATCTTTGATCTTTCTTTATGTTTTCTTTCTGTAATATAGCATCCTTTATAAACTCACCCATCAATGTCCAGGAATTTTCTTATTGAATTCCTGAAAAGTAGGACTCAGTAGAAGTTTTGTGTGGCCATGAATATCTGATTCCCTAAACACTGAGTTATACACACCTTACATGAGAATCTCTTGTGTGCCCAATGACCTCCATTTTCCCATCCTTCCATGTCACTGGAAGATCATATGTAGAAAGTCTTCCTGCACTTGATGAGTGAGAAGTACTGCCTTCAGAGTGTATGCAAAATTACAAAAACTAAAACTCAACTCACAACTGCAGATCCAAGCAGTTTTAAACAAATCATCAGAAACATTCTCAATGATACCAAAAAGATCATTGACTCTAATGGAATCAACATGACAAAGTCATCCAAAGCTACAAGAATCTGTTGTATTGCCCCGAGAAGTTCTTTGGAATGTTTCTCTCTGTGAAGTCAAGTGTTGAATGATGAAGATCAGTGCAGCAATGTCAATCCAAAAAGTGATATATTACAATGTCCTATACATATCTACTTTCCTCAAAATCCACGGATGTTCTCAGCTGGCAAAAGTCATGCTCCTTGCATGAAAGAGCTCACAGCAAAACATCACGTGCCCTCTCACAAAGCAGCCTCTAGAAAAATATCATGTGCTCAGCTTGCATGCAGCAAAACATCACATGAGTCTTCAAAGAAATTCTTCTGTGTTTTTGGTAAAATTAAAATGAAATAATGTATATAATTTACATATCAACTTTTGATATGTTCTAAGCAGTAATATCTTCTAGAAGTGAACAAAATAAAGTCTATAATAACAACCACAACACAGATAGCGCAAATATGTAAAGAAACAAATTTATAAATGTTTCTTCATGTTTAGGACAAATATGAACAAAGTCTCTAGAAGCAGAAAGTGTTTATGAAGAGACAGTGACTTTAGCTTTGATGACTTAGAGACACAGTCAGTACAATTAGATGGATGGAATAATATTAAGAAGTAAAGCAACCTCTTAAAGCACTTGGGACCCCAGATGTTTAGGTGAAAGATAAGGATGAAAAATATAGCAAGACACAAACTGAAACTCAAGTCACATAGAATGGAAAACTAAGAACAAAATAACAAATATTGATTTACTGAGTAAATATACAACCATAAACCGGCAACACATATATTACATTCTTAGGCTTTTTTTTTTGGCCAAATCTGTAAGTAATATTTAGTATGTATTATACAATTTTGTTTTCATTTAAATTTTCTTTATTAAAGCATAATTAGCACAAAATAGTATTGCTCATATAATTTATATATTTCAATGCATTTTAGCACATACATAGAATTTAACATAAAGTCACCAGAATCTAAATTTAGAATATTTCCTTTATCCCTCAGAGATCAAGACACAGAAGGATTCATCCCTTCTTCCATCTCCCAGCCCTCACCTCCTTCAGTGATAGTATGAATGTATCTTGGCTTTATATTCTGGTCTATTGTTTTGTGGTTTATTACTCTGTATTATAAGCCTAAGTTAAACTGTAATATGGAAAGTACAGAAATATCAAAAATCAATAAAACTGAATATTATTACAATAATCAAAACAATCAATTCTGTAGGAAGTAAGTACCACATGCTTTGAGTCAATACATGGCTCAAATTTTTCAATAGTTTTCAAAATATTTGAATATTTAATAGTTTTCAAAGCTATAACATATTTGTTTAACATATTTGTTCAACTTCCTATTGTTTGTTTGTTTGTTTTATCCTCCTAGCTTAAAAAATAAACTTGGCTCTTCAGTTACAACCAAATACATTTTCTTTAAGTAAGAAAAAAATAAACCCTCAGAACTTCCCTTTTAATTTTCACTTATTTTTTTTTTTTGAGAAAAACAAAATGGTGACATGATTTAAACTGTAATCTTTTCCTAGCCGTGTTTACAAATCTTCAAGAATAAAGAAGTGCGGTACAATGAAGGAAAACTGCTTAAGGAAGCCCTTATTGCATTTCCCTATCTAATCAATGCATAAATTATTGGTTCATTCTTGTTCATTTCTTCAGCTTTTTCTTAAACTTGGCAGCAATAATCTTTAAGTCAAGTAATAACCGGATTATGAATGTCTGCCAATTGCTTTCTTCCTTTGCTAGCAAAACAATTTTTAGATTTTAGGCTCAGTTCAGTAATTCCTGAACTGAATGAAAAAAAATTAAGCAATGCCAATTAGATTAAAAGAAATAAATTCAGCTACATAGTGCTTGATTTTTTTTTTCAAATTGACTTGTTCTTTGATGTAAGAGAGTGAGATTGGATTTAAAGGGATACTTAAAATTAAAAGCTGTGCTTCCTCTTCTCTTTCCACTACTATAGCAAATCGATTTAACAGAGTAGTTTTTAATCAGCAGAAGCCCATTCCTCTCTATTCTGGAGCTCATGCACTGCAAGACCAACGCAATCTCATCTCCTGCTGTGGGGAAGGACCACACTGTTGAAATACAGTTAATATATGGTGAATTACTTGTATCATCATATGGCACAAAAGATGGCCTATCGCTGGACCACCTCCTAATGGTTCACTTTCCAAATGTACTACTTTGGAGTTAATATTTCAATGCTGATTTGAAGAAAACAAATATTCTTATCAGAGCACCATATACACATTGTGTGTTTATTTTTATCAGTAAGCATATATAAATATTTTTATATTTATGTTCATGATAATCTGTATTATTAACGATGTCCTTGCATTAAAAGTGTCAATAAATTGACATTTTACTTTTCTGCTGTGTGCATTTAGAAAGAAAAAATCAGTTGGTACATTAATAATACTTGATCTCATACTTTCTGAGTCAGTTTTACATTAATGCTGGAATAAAAGGCAATGAACTATGAGATAATTTATAATTAGACTCATTTTGCTTTGTTAGTAACTAAGTGTTTAAGGTGGTACAAGAAATAATTGCCCAGACAGAGTAGTTTTCTTTGTGAAAATGCCACAAGCAATTTTCAATGCTATTTCTAAAGCAAACCCATATCCTTGAGCTTTATAATACTTGATTCTACTAATTATACTCTCTATGTGAAAAGATATGTAAGTCTATTGACACAGAAACACTGACCTACTTGTTAGAACAATGGCTTCTTAACTACAGTCATACTAGATTTAATGAAGCTAATATACAAACAGACACTTAAAAACAAAGGCGAAAGGAGTATTGGTGAGTGTTACTATTGTTCAAGGGAGAAAAGAAACAACTCAGCTAACCATTTAGTGAAATTTACTGTGGTCTTGATGAAAACTATATTTGATGTGACTAGTTTTGTTTTCTGTAGTAAATACAAATTAGAATTTTTATTATTAGGTTAAAACAGTTGCAGAATGAGAATAATGGCTATAAAGAGGATGGTGAAGATGTGTTTACTCATGTTTATGATAGGAAATTAATTTCACTCAAGACCGGAAAGATTGAAAAATAGTTGGATATTAGAGATAAGTTTATGAACTAAGTTCATGACTTTTACCAGAAAGCTTGACATTGCAGAAATGAGAAAGGATCAGTACACACCTACAGTTATGTCTATGACTGAGTTAGGTATGAGGAACCCCTAAAGAATTACTAAGCCTGCAATGGGAATACTTTCCAAATACTTTTAATTTTCAAACTAGAAAATAATACCAAGCTGCCTAAAAACTAGTTATTTAAATCAGACCAAGTAGAATATTTATTCATTTTTTCCAGCTATATGTAACATGAAAAAAAAAGCAGAAGTAAAATGTCCTAATGTCCTGTTTCAATAATGATTGCAAACCTTGCACAAGTTTTAACAGTTAATTGCCATATCACTAGATCCTTTGACACTGCTATGGTATATTAATAAATGTGAACCACAACTGCATTTTTTTTTTGCCAATATGCTGTGTCAGGCCCTCAGCTTTGTATTCTGACAAAACCTAAATCGTATTCATCTTAGGGAAAAAAATAAATTGTGGGCTCATATTTGAGGAGAAAATGCCTGCCTCTGCTATCTATCTTATGGCTTTTCTTCTACTGTCTTTTAGTCTTATAAATATTTAAAAATTGTGTCCTGTATCTGAGTTTACTGCATACATGAATGCAGTTGCCCAGGATGTGCCTGGTGCTCAAAGAGGTCATAACAGTGCATAGGGATCTTATGGAACTGGAATTCTGGAAGGCGGTGAGCTCCTAAAAAGCTTGTTCTAGGGAGGAGCAGCCCTGCTAGGCACAGAGGAGGACTTTACAGCCAGGCCTGAAGATACGTGAGGAGCTAGGGTCAGATAAGGGAGGAGGTCCTCCCTATCCATGGACTTGGAAAGGAGTAGGGAGAAGATGACGGAGGGAGGGTGGGAATGGGAGGGAATGAAGGAGGGGATACAGCTGGGATACAAACTTAATAATCAGTAAGTAATATTAAAAAATTAATTAAAAAAGCTTATTCTATAAACGTTTTTATTTTTTCAGAAGTGGGGATGAGATGAGAGCTAAACCCAAGTTTTACTAATACATGGTTTGAGCTGAGCCTGAGCATTTCTATCTCACTATCCCTCGGCTTAGGCCTGGAAGCTTCTAGCCTCCTTACAATCTAATTGTTTTCCAAGCCTGGACTTTGAGTGCTTCAGTTTTCTGCCTCCATCTGCTGACCTGAGCCTAGAATGTTTTCAGCCTCCAAGACTTACTGCTGCTCACCCTCTCACACTCTCTGGCTAGTTGTTTCTACTCAGCTGTTCTGGCTCAAAATTCCTCCCAATCTCATTGATTCAGCCCGGCTTCCAAGAGATTCTCACTGAGTTGCCCAGCTTGGAAAAACTGTCTCTGAACTGCACTGAACTATTCTGTACTCCCAAACCCTATTGTATTTATAAACTATCTTGCTCTCCCTCTGCACTGCTCCTAAGCAGCTTCTTTATTCTGTCTGTTCTCCTGAGAATTGGGCATGTTCTATCTCTGACCCATTCTTCTAAATCTTCCTTTTATTCCTTACTTCTCTGTTCCTCAATCAGATATCACTGTTTGGGATTAAAGGTGTGTGCTAAATTTCATCCAGAGGGATTAATTAAATATTTGTCTTGTCTATATTCCAGCCAGAGGAATTAAGGGTATATATTCTAGTCAGAAAGATTCAAGGTGTGTACTAAGTGCATGTCTCCATTCCTGAAGGATCACACAGACCTTGGCTTTTGGATGTTATCCCTTGCCAGAGTGGTCATGTTAATAGATTAAAATTCATTTAAAATATGGGCAACCTTTGGGCAGAGTACAGGGAATCTTATGAAAGAAGTGGGAAACAGTAAGATCTGGAGAGGACAGAAACTTCACAAGGAGGGCAACAGAACCAAAAAATCTGAGTACAGGGGTCTTTCCTGAGACTGATACTCCAACAAAGGACCATGCCTGGAGATAACCTAAGACCCCTGCACAGATTTAGCCCATGGCAGTTCAGTATCCAAGTGGGTTCCATTGTAATAGGAACAGGGACTGTCTCTGACATGAACTGATTGTCCTGTTTTTTAATCACCTTCCCCTGAGGGGGAAGCAGCATTACCAGGCCACAGAAGAAGACAATGCAGCCACTCCTGATGAGACCTAATTGAATAGGATCAGAAGGAAGGAAAAGAAGACCTCCCTTATCAGTGGACTTGGGGAGGGGTATGCATGCCGAGGGTGGAGGAAGGGAGGGATTGGAATGGAGGAGGGAAGGAACCACAGGGGGGATACAAAGTGAATAAAATGTAATTAATAAAAAATTAAAAAAATTAGAAAAAAAAACAAAACACTCTTCTAAAACAATTTAAATATATAGATTATAGCAATAGCAAATCAAATCACCACATATTTGCAAAGAATTATAAAACACACTGTGGTGGAAATTTAGAGAGCTGAAAACTGAGAAGACTGAGAAATGTCAACAAATGGAATGTAGCTTATATTTTTTTAAAAAGTCTATTTTATTTGGGGTTCCTTATTCCTTTACCTCCCTTCTAAGCCCCCAGTAAGAGAGAAAGAAGATTAGAGAGAAAAGGGGGTAGAGTTGTCTTTAGCTATATCTAGCTGTTTAGGGTAGTTAGAAAAAATTCCTTTAAATATATAAGAGGCTTATAAAAAACCAAATAGATTATACCAAAAAAATAACATATAAAGGCATTAAAATTAACATATATAACATATATTCTGACATATAACATTTATATGTCAGAATCATATCTGAAAGCCAAAAGGAGCTGGACAGGTGTCATGCAGAGTACGGAGTACTCTGACATCAGCCCAGACTACTATACCCAGCAAAACTTTCAACCGCTATAGATGCAGAAAACAAAATACCCCATGGCAAAACTGAATATAAACAATATGTACACACATACCAGCCCTACAGAAGATGCTAGAAGGATAACTCCAAGTCAACAAGGTCAACTACACCCAAGAAAACATGGTATATTAATAACTTCATTGCAACAAAACCTAAAGAAAACAAGCACACAAACACTACCCACACCAACATTAAAATAAAAGGAACAAACCGCCATTTCTCATTAATATCTCCCAACATCAATGGAATCAACTGTCCAGGAAAATAACACAGACTGAACAGAATGGACACACAAATAATACCCAACATTCTGCTGTACACAAGAAACTCACCTCAGCAACAAATACAGACTTTACCTCAGAAAAAAGGTTTGGAAAAAAATTTTTCAAACAAACAGACCCATGAAAGAAAATGGAGTAGATAGCCTAATATCTAATAAAACAGACTTTTGATGAAAATTAATCAAAAGCAGTAGGGAAGGTCACTTCATTCTCATTAAAGAAAAACAACAAGCAAGAGAACATCTTAATTCAGAACATCTACATTCAAATACAGGAGCACCCACATTCATAAATTAAACATTATTAAAGATTTAAACACACATCTATCCCCAGTCATTAATAGTGGGACACCTAACACCCCTCTCTTGTCAATGGATAGATCATCACGACAGAAACAAAATAGAGAAATAATAAACTAACAAAAGTTATGAATCAAATGGGCCTAATATATGTCTACAGAACTTTTCACCCAACCAAAAAACAAAAAAAGGTGTCTCTTCTTCTCACCACTCCAAGGAACCTCTTCCAAAACTGACCACATAGCCAGTCCCAAAGCAAACTTCAACTTATACAAGAAAAGTGAATTAACCCATTTTATCTTACCTGATTAGCTTGGATTAAAGCTGGATTTCAACAACCATAGAAACAACAAAAAATCTACACACTCTTGGAAACAGAACAACTCCCTACTCAAAGATCACTGGACCAAGAATGAAATAAAGAAAGAAATTAAAAACCTCCTAGAATTCTACAAAAATGAAAACACAACATACCAAACTTATGGGACACAATAAAATCAGTGCTAATAGGAAAGTTCATACCATTATGTGCAGTCATAAAAAAATTTAAGAGAGCCTATAGTACCAAATTAACATCTCAATTGAAAGCTCTAGAAAAAGTAAACAAACACACGGAAGAGCTGTAGGTGGCAGCAATAATCAAACTCAGGGCTGAAATCAATAAACTATAAGTAAAAAGAACATTGCAAAGAATTTAAAAAATTAAAAAAGAACTGATATTTGGAGAAAATAAATCAGATATTGAGAATTTCTTTAATTTTTCTCTGTCATTCCATAGTCCTCTATTGAGAATTCTCTGTTTAGCTCTGTACCCATTTTTTTTCCTTTTTTTTATTTTTATCAGTTACATTTTATTAATTCTGTATCCCAGCCGTGCCCCGAACCCTCATTCCCTCCCAGTCCCTCCCTCCCTCCCTCATCACCACTGTGCCCCTTTCCAAGTCCACTGATAGGGGGTGACCTCGCCCCATTCATCTGATCCTGTTTTATCAGTCTGTACCCATTTTTAATTGGATTACTTGGTTTGTTGGTGTTTAACTTCTTGAGTTCTTTATATATTCTGTATATTAGAACTCTGTCAGATATAGGGTTGGTGTAGATCCTTTCCCAGTCTATAGGCTGTTGTTTTTTCTCGTGTTGTCTCCTGTGCCAATGAGGTCAAGGCTCTTTGCCACTTTTTCTTCTAACAGTTTTAGTGTGTCTGGTTTCATATTTAGGTCTTTGATTCATTTGGACTTTAGTTTTGTGCACAGTGATAAGTACGGGCCTATTTGCATTTGTCTACATGTAAACATCCAATTAGGCCAGCACCATTTGTTGCAGATGCTTTTTTCTATTGTATGGTTTTGCCTTCTTTGTCAACAATCAGATGTCTGAAGGTGTGTAGGTTTATTTCTGGGTTTTCGATTTGACCATTCATCCACCAGTCTGTTTCTATGCCAGTACCATGCTGTTTTTATTACTGTTGCATTTGACAAAATCCAACACCCTTTGTGTTAAAAGTCTTGGAAAGACAGGGATACAAGCACATACCTACACATAATAAAGACAATATATGGCAAGCCTATTGCCAGCATCAAATTAAATGGAGAAATGTAAAGCAATTTCACTGGAATCAGGAACAACACAAGCTGCCCATTCTCTCCTTATCTCTTCAATATAGTATTTGGAATCATAGCCAGAGCAATAAAACAACTAAAGGATATCAAGAGGATACAAACTAAAGAAGAAGTCAAAGTATTGCTATTTGCAGAATAAAATGACAGCCTACAGATTGGGAAATGGTTTTCATCAATCCTATATCTGACAGAGGGCTAATATATAAATATGAATGGCCGAGAAGCACTTAAAGAAATGTTCAACATCCTTAGGCACCAGGGAAATGCAAATCAAAATGACTCTGAGAGTCCATCTTACACACATTAGAATGCCTTAAATCAAAATATCAGTGACAATACATGCTAATGAGGATGTCAATAAAGGGGAACACTCCTCCTTTTTAATACAAGTGCAAACTTCTATAACTACTATGGAAATCAATCTGTTGCTTTCCCAGAAAATTTGAATAGTTCTTCAAGACCCAGCTATGCTTCTCCTGTGTATATACCAAATAGATGCTCTACCATATAACAAGGACACTTGCTCAACTATGTTTTTAGCAGCTTAAATTGTAATAGTCAGAATCTAGAATCAGCCTAGATGTACCTCAGCCAAAGAATGGATAAAGAAGTTGTGGCCATTTTATGCAATGGAATACTACTCAGCTATTAAAAACAAGTAAATTGTGAAATTTGTAGGTAAATTGATAGAACTAGAAAAGATCATCCTCAGTGAGAGAACACAGACCCAGAACCACACACATGGTATGGATTCACTTATGAATGGACTTTAGCCATATTTTACATACTATAATTCACAGACCCAAAGAAGCTAAGCAACAAGGAGGGCCCAAGAGAGGGTGCTTAAATCCCACTAAGAAGTGAAAATAGAATATACAGTAGAAATTTTTAAAGATTTCTACAGTAGAAATGGTTGAAGAATGTTCCATGGTTGAACAGGCAAAGAGGGGGAGCATGGAGAGAAAAATAAGAGTTGTTATCAGGCCTGGTGGTGGGGCAGGAAGAAAGAGGGCTTGCAGCAGGAAGAATAATCTCTGCCAGCGAAATTTCTAAGTCACTATCTGGATATTTAAGACAAGCTGTGCTCCTAAGAGAATATGAGGGTGACACTGGCTGAGACTCCTAGTAACAGGGGTTATGAAGAGTGGGAGTCTACTAGTAGAGAGAAGAGTCCACAAACCCACCCACAAAAGCTTTGACCCAAAATTTACCCTGCCTATAAAATGTGCAGGGACAAAAATAAAGCAGAGATTGAAAGAATTTCCAACCAATGGCTGGCCCAATC
This sequence comes from Rhombomys opimus, assembly GCA_010120015.1. Classification (NCBI taxonomy): domain Eukaryota; kingdom Metazoa; phylum Chordata; class Mammalia; order Rodentia; family Muridae; genus Rhombomys; species Rhombomys opimus. The sequence goes on from REGO01001186.1 coordinate 127,553, forward strand.
TGAGACTTCACCCTAGGTGAGATAGCCAACTCCTGAGATGATTAAAGTTACTCTGCCATGATTGCAGATGGGAGCATAGCATCACTGTCCTCTAAGCAGCTCCACCCAGCACCTGACGGAAACAGATGCAAAGACAACAATAAGGGATATATGGGAAACAGGGATAGAGGGTGGGACCAGGAGGGGAAGAGTGAGGGGCCTACAACAAGAATGTAAAATGAATAAATATAAATAAATAAATAAATAAATAAATAAATAAATAAATAAATAAATGGGAACATGATTGGAATGTATACTTTTCAAGTGTAGAAGTATACTGTATATGTATATGAAATGTATATGAAAATACTCGACTGGGAGATACAATTCAAACTATTAATGAGAATCATTAGAACCAATTAAAATGAAGACACCAAGGAAAGAGAACACAGTAAATACTGTAGTTGTTGTCAGGGATTGTGGAGGACCCATAGCCATTGTTGGAAATGTAAACTAGTCTAGCCACTTTGGAAGTCAGTGAAAAGTGTTATAAAAATATTTTTGTAAAATGGTGTCATTATTTGAGTCAACTCTATCATTTCTAAGTACACACACAAAGTGCTCAAAAGTATCCTTCCATAAACGTTTAATTACATCATAGCACTGTTCACAAATTGTGAACAGATATATTGACAGAGAAATTATAGTATATATGAATGGGGCCATACTAGCTAATGGAATTATGTAATTCTCAGGAGAAGAGAGAGAAATGAAGATCATCCTCATAAGCAAACTATGCCAATCACTATGACAAGTATTGTAGGTTTTCCTCTTATATGAGAATTCAGAGGGGGAAAGGCACGGGACAACAAAAGGCATATTATTCTCTTTGTGGTGCAGTGGAATGGAAGAGGAAGAAGGAAGAATGAAAGAACAGAAGGCTTATTTCTAGTGGAGTGCATCATATTCATGCATTAAAATGTTCATGGATTACATAACTGTACATGATCCATGTATCCTAATAAGTAGACAATATATCTTACTACCACGACTTCAGTCATAAAACAAAAAGAAAAAAATAATAAAAATAACTATACCTAGTGTTTGCTGCTTTATAAAGGAATGCAGTCATAAAATACAGTATTAGGAAACACTCCAATTCCACAGGTCAGTATCAGCACATTGAAGAATGATTTATAGAAATTAATCTTTACTTTGGAGGGGATATGTTCACCACAAAAAATAGAACACTATTAGATATCACTCTCTATAGCTGGGAGCAAAGATATCCTTATGTAGTTACTTGGGTATTTGCTTTTATCATTACTTATTATAAAATAGCCCTGTTAATGTCTTATCTCATCATGATCACAGATAGACCCTGTCTTGTGGTTATATTCTGCGAAAGTATTGTTTTCTGTGAGAAAGCAATTCAGCCTTCCAAATAAAAACCAGATTACATGCAGGATGTCAGCTGTCAAGGGTACACTGTTTTCTCATATTCATTGAGCAGAAGTGATATGCCAAGATCAAGATCTATTATTATATGCAGAATTCAGAGAATTTAACATATGCAATTCTCAAGGTATAAATTAGAAAAAGATGCACAAAAATGGAGAAGTAAAAATAGAGGTGAATGTGATAATAGATTTTAATCAAAATAAATGTGCAAACAAAATTACAAAAAAGTATGGCACATATGGTAAGGAAGGCAAACAAATTTGAAATAATTTTTAAAATATGCTGCAATTATTTTATTGAAGTATAGTTTATATTTTCAAATAAACAGAAATATACTATGAGATGATGAGAAAAGTGGTGATTAAATTAAAATACTATGAACTACCGAACAGCTGTCATTTCTAAATATGGGAAATCAACACATCTATTTTATTATACCACGTCTGCTATTGTCTATATTTTTGGGGTCAGGAGAAACACATTTATGAAAACATTTCGAGATCATTGAACCTCAAGCTCATACATGTGGTAAGCATGGATCTTGTTATTTTAACCATTCTGAAAGTATGACCTTGCCCTCAAGAGCCTGAGAGTGGAACACAATGAAAGCTAACAGCATATGTAATGAAAACTGGGGCGTAGGGTGGGATTGTGGTTCAGTATGCAGAGTGCTTGCTCAAGCACAAGGACCTAAGTTTGATTCCCCATATTCATGTAAAAGTTGGGAGCTATAGAAGCAATCAGATCATGGGGCTGAATAGGAAGTTAGAGAAGGTTAGAGGAAGAAGCCTGTCATCGACCTCTGGTGTTATAAGCATGTGTGAATGAGTGTGCACACACCTGTACATAGTATGTGGCAAGTGCACTCACATGTATGTATACATACACACTCAAGGAAATAGAGTATAAAGTAAGATTTCAGTGAAATTATCACTGTCAAAAATCCTAAATATATTTTCTTAGAAATTGTCTTTTGTGTTTCATATTTTAAACAGAAGGCAAAAAAAAAAAAACCTGAGTGACAACACAATTTGAATTAAAATAAGGTCCAACATGCTTGTTTTTCAGAAATATTACTTAGTTACATCACGATTATTTCTCATACAACTTCAGTGCTATAATGGAACCTCAACAACTTTTAAATGCCATACAATAAATGGAAAGTTTATATTCTGGCACACACACACAAGGCATGTTCCTCCAGCTGATTTTTTCCCTTTGGTAATTGTAATTTCTATTTAGGGAATATACTCTCAGGTGGGTTCTCATGTCTTCTTTTAAACAGGCAAATCTGGCAGTTCTCAGAACTTGGTCTTTTCTAAATTTCTCCGGCCATCATGGAGCTATGTCATCAAGAACATACTCTACTTCCTTGGCGTGGTGCCTGCATTGTATAGATGATGAAGGATGAAAGGTTCTGGATCATTAGTGTCAGAGTGGTACATGAATGGGGAATTATATTCAGGCCAGGATCATTCATGAGATGGCTGTCACTTCATAGTCACTACATAAACCTCATTTTTCCCTGTACAAAACTAATTTCCCTTACTCCTTAATAACTTTTGTCCCTGAGTTAAAACACTAGGAAATTATCTTTTTCTATATTTATTATGCTTTCTTTTAGAAAATTTCACAAATTTATGCAATTTATATTAACACTCTCATCTCCCACTTTTCTACCATCTGTCTACTTCCTTTTTCCCTTCAAATTTTTTTAGACTTATGTCTGTGCCTGTTGATTTCATTTTGTGACCCACTTAGGTTAACCAGGGCTGGATGCTGTCCACATGTTTCAAGTTATCCTTTAGAACCAGGTAAAGTAACCAGAGGGTACACAATAGAAGCCGTAATGCCTTCTCTCCTGGAGGCTATCAAGAGACAAAAGTTGAGAGGAAAATGGTAGGGTTCTTGAGCCCTTCCCAAATCCTTGACTACTTGTTGACAACAAAGGTTTTGTGTGGACCCAATGAAGGTAACTACAGATGTGATTTAATAATTGATTGAAATGGTTGAACTGAGTCTACAGAATGGCATTTGCAACCCCTGTTCTTCCCTCCAGCTCTTACACACTTCTATACCCATCCAAAACATTCTGCACCTGGGAGTGGATGATATAAATATCTTGTTCAGGGCTGGGCTTAAAATCTTGAATCTTAGGCAGCCTAGGGTCTGTGTATTCACCAACAACTCTTGAAGGTATGGGCTTAAGCATAATCATTTAAAAGATGGTTTTCTGCTATAGCAATTTAATACATACCAGTAATAAGTTCATCCTGACTAGTATAACACTTCTTTTCTAAATGTATGAATATATAGTTCCTAGGAAATTTCTTTTTTAAGAAAGATAAAAATATTGACAAACTGTAACTTTAAAAAGAAATTGGTGAGACCTGATAGATTAGTGTTAGATGGAAGGGGAGGAGGACCTCCCCTATCAGTGGACTTGGAGAGGGACATGGGAGGAGATGAGGGAGGGAGAGAATTGAGAGAGGGGGCTATAGCTGGGATACAAAGTGAACAAACTGTAATTGATATAGAAAATACAAATAAAAAATAAAAAAATAATTTGAATGCAAACTTTAATATGAGCGTTGCCTATGTTGACAATGATTTTACATGATATTTTTATAATTAGAGTCAAGTTTTGAATCTTATCTTAGATAATCTTGTGTTTCTGTGAAGAGACTCCATGGACAAGACAACTTACAGAAGAAAGTATTTATTAGGAACTTACAGTCCCAGGGGTTCCGAGTCCATAAACATAATGGCAGGCAGCTTGGAGGAGGTGTAGCAGAGAGGCAGGCATGGTATGGGAGTTGTAGTTGAGAGCTAACACATAGAGACAATAATCAGCAGGCAGAGAGAGCCAACTAGTAATTGGATAGTTTTTGAAACCTCAAAGTCCATTCTAGTGACACGCTGCCTTTAATAAGACCATACCTCCCAAACCTTCAAAAAAGTCCCACCAACTGGAGATCATACATTCAAATATATGAGGTTATTTGGGTAACTTTCATTCAAATCACTATAATTATGTCACTTCAAAAAGAAATGGGAGGATCCTGTCCTGTTCCCTGTTTTCTCCCTGTGCTGATGTCCATCCCCTTCACCTTTCTGAGTGAGGATTCATCATCTTACCCTTCTTGTTTAGCTTCTTCAGGCGTACAGATTTTAGTAAGTTTATCCTATATTATCTGTCTAATATCCACTTATAAGTGAGTTTATACCATGTGTGTCTTTCTGCTTCTGAGATACCTTAGTAGGATAATCTTTTCTAGTTCCCACCATTTGCCTGAAAATTTCACAATTTCCTTTTTTTCAATTGCTGAGTAGTATTCCATTGTGTAAATGTACCACAATTTCTGTATCAGTTCCTCAGTTGAGGGGCATCTGAGTTGTTTCCAGGTTCTGGCTATTATGAATAAAGCTGCTACAAACATGGTGAGCCTCTGAAAGACTCTACCCAGTAGGGTATCAAAGCAGATTGAGACTCATAGCCAAACTTTGGACAGAGTTCAGGGAATCCTATAAAAGAAGGTAGAGATAGAAAGACCTGGAGAGGACAAGCACTCCACAAAGAAAGCAATAGAACCAAGAAATCTGTGCCCAGGCAACTTTTCTGAGATTGATACTCCAACCATGGACCATGCATGGAGATAATCCTCCTGATGAGGGAGCAGCCTTACCAGGCCACAGAGGAAAACAATGCAGCTGTCCTGATGAGACCTGATAGGCTGGGGTCAGATGGAGGGGGAGGAGGTCCTCCTGTGTCAGTGGACTTGAACAAGTTCATGATGGCGGGAGATGAGGTAGGGAGGGTGGGATTGGAAGGGAATGAGGGAGAGGGCTACAGCTGGGATACAGGATTAATAAATTGTAATATATATATATATATATATATATATATATATATATATATATATATATAAAGAAACTGTTTCTTTAACAATTTGGTCTTTCATGTTTCTCTCCTCACTGAAGGCTGTCTTCCTTCCCTAAGTTTCCCTGTTTAGGACATTTCTCAGGAATGCACTCATAATGTATGATCTTTCATGCTTTCTGTTGCTGTTACATCCCTTCAAGTCTCTGCCATTTACGCCATGTATTAGTAATCATTACATATATCCTTAATTATTTGTTAGGTGAAAAGAGGAAACCTAATAATGCTCATTAACAAAATATCATTGCTTTTACTAGAGATCCTAGTTTGATACTGAGGTTGAGGGCTCAGTAAAATGCCTTTTATTTTAAGGCATTTCCAGGAGGTTGAGAAACAATAATTGTATAGTTATCGTAATAGGACTTGATGCTTCACATAATAGAGTCATACAATACGGATAATATTTTCAGTCAGGGCATTGGCACAGGTCTTGAAATGCAGAGGACACAAAAATGTCGTTGATAGATTTGAGATGTGGTACAGAAACACCATGGAAGGGCATTACAAGAATATGTAATAGGAAACATTCATTGAAAATGTGATAATGAGTTTGTGGCCACTCCTATAAAAGACAAAGAGTTGAGCAGTGTACTCCAAAATAGAACTGAATTTCTTCCATCCTTTTCGTTTGTTACATAACACATATATTTGGACTTGTAAAAATATTGGAATGCTCTATACCTGAATGATTTTTTCCAAGACTTTAAATTAGTCACAGACATCTCAAATAGAAAAATTAATTGAAGTAATATTAGTCACCCACTCCTATGTGAAGATTGTAGTTCATTGTATCCTAGAAATATAGCAAGAATTATACAAACTGAAATTTAATAAATTTTATATTTTTATTAATACAAACAGAAGTGTGTTTTAACAGTAAAAGAACATATTCCTTGCATCTTAATTACTTGATAAATTTTAGTGTTGCTAAAAATAGTTTATATAATAACATTTTTAATATTTTTTCAGTTAGACATTTCAATGCCATATAGCTCTTGATAATATTTTGCATGTAAGAATCTAGTGACACTCTCCTGTGTAAAAGAGAAGGTGTGACAATGAAAATGATTAAGAAAATCAAACAAATGATTATGTTGCCTGTCCTCCTTGGCCCAACGTTTCATTCATTTGGAATAACTTATATAGGACAAGAAATGCCTTGAAATGTTTGGCTTCAATTCAATACTGCATAAATACACATTGAAAATCACTTTAAAGGAGTCCAATGAAAAAAAGTGACTTTTTATATAGAGGTTTCTCCTTCAACGTTTTTTTTTTCCTAAGATTGTCAAATTTTTTTTTTTTTATTATAGTGGTAAAGGAAAGGCCTTTTTTTTTTTTTTTTTCTTTTTTTTTACTTTTTTACTCAATGACATTTGTAGTTATATGTTTTGAATAATTTAAATAAAGTATGAGAGATCAGAAAAATTATAGAAGTAAAACTCAAGGGAGGGTTTATATTAGTTTTGAATTTAATTAATTGATTTCCTCAATGGCAAGATAAAGATCAAACTAAAGTTTCTTTCAAATGCTATTTTACCACTCATTATTTGTCTACAAATAAATACTTTCCTTTAAATCTATTTTCATTATTTATATTCATGGTAATGCTAAAATTAAGCATATATTTCATTTTATACTACCAAGAAGTTATCAAACGTTATAAAAGTATAAAAGGTTTAAAGTTCGAGCCAACAAGTTTACTGAATTCTCAAATCAGCATTTGTACACCAATTCTCCCAATAACACAGAGACTGATGACCGGATGAAGTTTGTACAATATGCTTGTAATAGATACAATGATTATAATAAAAGGACAGTTGTAGATATTGAATGTGAAGGTTTGAATAAGAATGGCCCCCATAGGCTAATGTATTTTAATGCTAAGTCATCAGGGAATGGCACTGTTTAAAAGGATTAAAGGACTAGGCATGCTTGGAGAAATTGTGTCATTAGGGGTGAGCTTTGAAGGCTTTGAGCTTTCAAAAGCCAATGCCAGACCCAGACTCTCTAGTTTCTTGTGGATCAAGAGTGTAGCTCTCTTTCTTCTGCTGTTCTAGCTCATGTCTGCATGCTGCTATGTTCCTCACCATGACCACAATGGACTAAGCTTGAATCTGTAAGTAGACCCCCAATTAAACACTTTCTTTCACAAAAGTTGCATTGCCTCGGTCCTGGGGTCTTTTCACTGCAGTAGAACAAGGCATCTAGATAGCAGAATTAATTTAGAAATCAGATTATGGTTTAATTATTCACAAGTGAACCTCTCAGTTTTTAAGCACAGAACTCAGCTTCTGTTTTTTTTTTTTTTTTTCCCCAGAGCTGAGGACCTGATCCAGGCCTTGCACTTGCTAGGCAAGTGCTCTACCACTGAGCTAAATCCACAACCAGAACTCAGTTTCTGAAACAATCTATACATTTAGGTATGCTGTAGTTCATTTGTGAAACTTACAGTGTTTTCTTTCCAAGGTTAATTTCTTGAACTGTCTCTTCTCAGAGATCTTTAGAGAATTAAAGAGGTAAATTCATCTTGTATTTCACTGAGGTGTAAACCTTCACCCATGCACTTTCCTGTTTTATTACCCACAGCTTTCTCTTCATAGACCTTGCTCCATTTCAGGTCAAGCAAGAAAGTGACTCTATCTTGTTGTATCTGTGGGGTTGTAGGAGAGAGACTGTTCAACTGTCAAATGAGAACTGTGAATCATGCTGACCAGGCTCCTTCTTGGTTCCACCAACACTGTGCTCACTATCTCACCACAGTGCTTTATTCTCTCCTCTTTAGGATCTTTAGAGCTCAGTCTTTCTTAACACAATTGTCTTGACTTTTACTGACAGTATTTTTTTAACTATTCCTTGACTTTCTGCTAGTGTAAGTTTCTTTTTACTAAGCGATGTTTGAAATATTTTATAACATTTGAAAAAAAAATAAAAGAAATGATCAATGAATACATCCACCTTTTCCAATGATGTAATTTACAGTCTGTGTGCTTTGAGGTGGACAGATAGCATGTGTTGAAATTTCAACTTGTCTACTAAGTATTTCCCTAAATCCAGAATGATAATCTTTTTTTTGATAATGAATTAATTCAAGCAGGATTTGATTTTGATCTCCTGATGTGTTGTCTAAATGTTACACAAGTTGTCACACAGGGTTTATTTGTCCAGTCATTAGAACAATTGTTTACTTTTCTTTAAGGACATTGCTTTTTTTCAAGTTCTATTTATTTATTTATTTATATTAATTACAATTTATTCACTTTGTATCCCAGCTGTAGCCTGCTCCCTCATCCTGTCCCAATCCCTCCCTTCCTCTTCTCTTCCCATGCCCCTCCCCATGTCCACTGATAAGGGAGATGTTCCTACCCTTCCATCTGACCCTAGTCTATCAGGTCTCATCAGGACTGGCTACATTGTCTTCCTCTGAGGCCTGGTAAGGCCACAGGTCTTTTCTGAGGCTGATACTCCAACCAAGGAACATGCATGGAGATAACCTAGAACCCCTGCACTAATGTAGCCCAAGGCAGCTCAATCTCCAAGTGGGTTCCATAGTAAGGGAAAAAGGAGGTTGCTTTTAATTATCTCAAGGAATATCCTTGGGTTATAACTATTAGAAACAATGAAACGTTTCTTAGCATGGCATTTGCATTTAGGAAAATAAACTAATAGAGGATTTCAGTCAACTTTCCCCCTAAGCCCTTTCCAAATGTTGTGCAGTACTTTTATGTTTTATCTACAGAAATCCTCATGTAAGGACACAGTATACTTGTAAAATTTCAATTAAATACTGTGAAAAATAATAAAATATTAACTGTAGAAATACTATCCCAGCTCTGTCTAAATCTGCTTTTTTTTTTTTTTTTTTAGATTTCTCAAGCTGAATTGTTTGCACTATTTATAGGATCAAGCTCTGCTCTAGACATGAATTATCAAATGTAATGAACTTAATCATATAGTTACAATGATTGTGAGAACATTTGCTCACTTATATATTGTATATTGTATAATATTCATAAAAATATAAAATACAAGGTAACATTTTACATTTTCGTTATGTTAGGCATGACAACTCAGTATGGCTTTCACTGATAAGCTAATCCTACAGGAACCTATCAATCCTTTACTGTAATACCATTAAAGAGAGAAGCACTCTAGTCAGAGAGATGAAAAGCAAGTTATAAATACTATGCATGTAAAGTACTCCTGATAACTTTGGCTCTTGTTTTACTGCAGCTAGATTTATATGAAAGCACATTCTTCCATACCAAAGTACATAGCTTTACAATTCAAATATAAAGCATATGGCTCTCCTCTTCAATGGATAAGACTTTGAAATAATTAGTTCTCTACTTCAGGAGTGAAAAATGCACAAATAGTCTCTCTCTCTCTCTCTTTGTTTTAAATGTTGTCATTGTGATTCTGATTATCATTTTAAGTAAGCTTGCTTTTATACTTTCCTAAGAGTTTAAGATCTTCTTTTTCAACATTCATCTTAATTCACTTTTTAAATTTACAAGTCAGTGAAGATTAGATCAAACGCACATTTTAGATTCCAGTTCACTATATCTGTCTTATGGCTCCAACTACATGGAACATTAATAATATTGTCTTTCTCTTCTGCTTTTCTTTCATTCTTTCTAAATATCCATTCTCTAGAGACTGTACAAGCGTTAGAAAATATTTTGAAGTTTTCATTTTATTATTTATTTATTTGCTTGCTTGCTTATGGTGTATACAATGTTTTCTCTGCATGTACACCTGCATGCCTGAAGAAGGCACCATATCTCATTATAGATGGTTGTGAGCCACCATGTGGTTGCTGGGAATTGAACTCAAGATTTCTGAAAGAGTAACCAGTGCCCTTAATTTCTGAGCCATCTCTCCTGCCCAATAGAGACTACAAAAGCCAGAAGGGCCGGGTTAGATTGCATGCAGACACTAAGAGAGCACAGGTGCCAACCCCAGACAACTATACCCAGCAAAACTTTCAATCAACATAGATGGAGAAAACAAGATAATTCATGGGAAAACTAAGTTTAAACAGTACCTAACCACAAACCCAGCCCTACAAAAGATACTAGAAGGAAAAGTCCTACCTAAGGAGACTTACTACACCCACAAAAGCACAGGAAACAAATAACCCCACAGCTGCAAAACCAAAAGAAAGAAAACACACACACATACACACACACACTCTTACCTTGCCAAAATCAAAATAACAGCAACTAACAACAACTGGTCATTAATGGCCTCAAACCCCCAATAAAAAGACATAGGCTAATAGAATGGATGCATGAACAGTTTTCACTTTAAAATGTCATTTGCCTATTCTTTATGTTTTTATAAACCAGTCCTTCATTATGCTGTTTGCTAAACAGCCTATATAATTTATTCAGCAGTAAATATGTTTTTAGAATGATTGCTGTCACATATCTGGAAGTCCAGTAGCCTATCTTGCACAACTCTTTGTTTTTCTATTTTTATATCCATATGTCACATTATTTTATATCTCCTTGAAGTATAAGATATTTTATATCTCCTTTACTGTCATGTATATTTGTCCAGCTTTTAGGATCATAATTGACAGTTTAAAATAGATTCACTGCCTACACTTACCACAGTAGGCATTTTATTTTGATATAATTTTATTTTGATATAATTGGTCTATGTCAAATGAACCAAGTAATTTCACGTATTCCATAACCTTCCAGTTGTTCAATTGAGGATTCATTTCCTTATATTTTTTAATTAAAACCAACGCATCTGGTAATGGTTAAATAGCTTACTACCTCTTTCTTTCATCTAGTCAGTGATAAGCATTATGGCACGCATTCTAATGTAAATAATCTCAAAATCAGACCTTTTGTCTTCAAATAAAATGTACTTTTGTATATGGGAAATGTTTTATTATTTTCATGAATACCATTCCTTTTCTTTATTAGACCTTAACATTTTCCAGTGAAAATTACACTTTTTTTCTGATCACCCCAGCGTAATATTACGTGGAACCTCACGTGTATAAAAAGAAGTTGTCATAAAAGAACAGGTATAAAATTAAAAATTATCTTAAAGTGGGCTTTTTGTTCTGAAGAAATTTCTATTAAGTCGTATTTTATTTAGTATTCATCAGGTTATATCTCTTTAAATAAGCATGAATTTTCTATATTTTGGGTATTGGTGTTAAAATCAGATTTATACATATAGCAAGAGTTAATTATAATAAATATCACACTAACATAAGTGCTGTATTGCAAGGTTTAAATTATTGTATTCTGTTATGTAACTTATCAAAATCTCCATAATGGGTAAAAAGATTATTCAAAATCAGTTGGACTCATCTTGTAGCAATCCCAATGTTTTACCTGAACAGAAGATTTCTTTTTTAAATTTTTTTTATTAATTAGAGTTTATTCACTTTGTATCCCCCCTGTAGGTCCCTTTGTCCTCCCCTCCCAATCCCACTCTTCCTCTCCCCCACCTGTGTCCCTCTCCCAGTCCACTGATAAGTGAGGTCCTCCTCCCCTTTCCTCTGATCCTGGTCTATCAGGTCTCATCAGGAGTTGCTGCATTTTCTTTTCTTGTGGCCTGCCAAGGCTGATATACCAGAAGTAGAAAGACACACAGGGTATATACTCACTCATAAGTGGATATTAGACATATAATATAGGATAAACATACTAAAATCTGTATACCTAAGGGAGCTAATTAGGAAGGAGGACTCTGGTAAGATGCTCAATCCCCATTTAGAAAGGCAAATAGCAGTGTTTTCAAAGCAAAGACTCATGACCAAACCTTTGGCAGAGTACAGGGAATCATAAGAAAGAAGGGGAGTTAGTCTGATGGGGAAAGGATAGGAGCTCCACAAAGACCAAATATATCTGGGCACAGGGTCTTTTCTGAAACTGACATTCAACCAAGGACCAGGTATGGATATAACCTAGAACTTCCGCTCAGATGTAGCCTGTGGTAGCTCAGTAACCAATTGGTTTCCCAAAGTGAGGGGAACAAGGACTATTTCTAACAGGAACTCAATGAAGATACCTGATAAAACAGGATCAGATGAATGGGGGGAGGTCCCCCCTATCAGTGGACTTAGAAAGGGGCACAGTGGTGATGAGGGAGGGAGGGAGGGACTGGGAGGGATCGAGGGTTCGGGGCACGGCGGGGATACAGAATTAATAAAATGTAACTGATAAAAATAAAAATTAAAAAAAAAAAAGAAAAAAAAAAAAAAAAAGAAAGGCAAATAGGATGGACATCTGAGGAGGCAGAAAACAGGGACCAGGACAGGAGTCTACCACAGGGGCCTCTGAAAGGCTCTACCCAGGAGGATATTGAGACAGATTTCTTTCTTTTTTTTTTTTTTTTGCTTTTTTTAATTTATGATTTTTTTAACTTTTATTAGTTACACTTTATTCACTTTGTATCCCCCCATAAACCCCTTCCTCCTCCCCTCCTAATCTCACCTTCCTTCCTCTTCTTCACGAATGCCCCTCCCCAAGTCCACTGATAGGGGAGGTCTTCATCTCTATCCTTCTGATCTTAGTCTATCAGATCTCATCAGGAGTGGCTGCATTGGCATCTTCTGTGGCCTGGTAAGGCTGCTCCCCCATCAGGGAGATTTATGTATGTTTAGCTTAAAGCCAGTGTTACATTTTAAGATTAGCGCGGGCCAACCGCAGAGTATCTCAGTGGGACCGAAGACTGTCTTCCCTCAAGGAGGCACTCTTATTTTGTGTCACTAATGCACTGTAAGGTTTAGTGAGCCCCTTTGCTGCTGAATTCTGAAATGCTCCTCATTTATGAGAACTGTTTTACAGTTTCTCAGTGGAAACTATGTTGGAAATACATTTCAGGTTGCCAAACCCTAGTTTTCTCATATACTATTTCAAAACCTGATAACTCAAAGGCAGTCAAGACACATTCTGCATTTATAACTAATTATGTTATATTTTTGAAAAAGTGGATCAACCTTTCTTCTGTATTGTTATTCATTAAATTTATGGTGTTTATATTGTATTTACAACATAATAAACCATTTGTTTTTTTTATGTTTTTATATCCTCTCTGTTTTTTAAGTTAATGATGACAACAAATTTTCCAAGAGACATAATATGCACTGTATAAAAAGCTTATAGCATTAATTAAAATTAATTTATAGAACTTCTGTGTATAAAGATAATGCTGTATTGATTAATCATCTAGGTTTTGATTTGCAAGAAATGATCCATTTCAAGCAAGGTTAATGAAACCAAACTTTTACGCTTCTTATTTAAGTTAATAAATTCTGAATTTTATTCACAGATGTTTTGGAGGTCAGTTAATTTATGTGAAAAAAAATTAAGATTTCATATTTGCAATGTTATAATTACTGTCATGAGATTCATTTCAGTTGTTAAAATGAAGACTGTGTTATTCTACTCCTTGTGTGCCTTCCATATTCTGAGTGCTCTTAGAAGGCTCAAAGGTTAAATTAATGTGTGCCACTTATTAGCTTCCTATAACTAGGAAATCCATTTGCATTTGAAAATGCTTCTTTATAAACTCACTGCAAAACATTAAAAAAGCAGTTTTCGGGTTTTGAAATTTTAATGATAATATTTTTCTCTTCTCCTTCTTCTCTATAACCCTCCCACCACCATGTATTCCCCTTGCACTGTTTAAAATGTATGACCTCTGATTCTTTCATTGTACACACACACACACACGCGCGCACACACACACACACATACACACACAATTTCCTTACGTATATATTCCTAAATGCAGATTAAATCTTCTCAAACTATAAAATGTTAAATGTAGGTATATGTTTAAGGACTATTCAAAACTTTAAGGGCAGAAATAATAAATAAATATAGAAACCTCATGTTCCATCTGGTAATTGTGTTTTAAAGAAGCCACATAATGGCTGACATAATGGCTCACTAAGAGTCTTCTTTGGTTGTGTGTTTACTCACACTGTATGGAGATACCTACCGCACTGCAAAACCTATGGAAAACTCAGAAACATGGGCTAGAAATGGAGTTGGGAGACACTCTGAAGGTAAGGAAGCAAGTTGATATGAACAAGAACAACAGAAAAAGTCATGTATTTTCTAGTAATTGGTCTCAAAGATAGATGGATGTAATCAGAGAACAGAGCCAGTATTGCTGTAATGTAGCACTGTCTAACATCAGAAGGAAGGGAATGTGGAGGGAGATCCAAGGCACAGGAACTCTCATTGTAATATCTAGGAGACATCCTGTGGCTTCTACCCTTCTGTATTGAAGGCTATTTGTTTCTTAGCACAGAGTCAGACTTTTTAAATTAATGTAGCAGTTGCAATATTGTTAATATGGCTGGAATATTAATTATGAAAATTTCATGTAGGACTTCTAAATCTGTAGTTCAAATTTACAAAGTTTGCAATCAATATATGAATGAGACAAATCCCAGTTTCTTTCTTCTTGGCTGCTCTAGCAGAATATCTAAGAGTAGGCCAGTTATAAAAAACAGATATTTAGCATCACATTTCTGGGGCTGAAAGCTCATGATGAAGGCCTAAACATCTAATGAATAAGTTATGTGTCTTCACATGAAGGTCAGAGGCAAGAGAGAATAGCCTTCTTCAGGCTCTATTGTAAAGACAGCACATTCATTCAGTCATACACAAGTATCTCCCCATCTTTTAAAATTTCAGTGTATTTCATTATTAATTTGACATTACATTTTAATTCAAATAAAATTAAAGTTTCTTTTCCGCTTCCCAATCCCTTCCAATACTTATCCTATGTACCTCTATAGTCGATATCATATTGACAATAATTTAATTAAATTCTGGAAATGAGCTCACACTATGGAAATAAACTTATCCCAATTTTAAGTGGAAACACTGTGATACGTGGATAAATTGCTTAAAATGATTTTCCAGAAAAATCACTTGAAGCATTGAATTCACTGAAGAACAAATACGTGGTGAAATTCAGAGGAAATAATATAAAACAACTCCATAAATCTTATTTATACATTTCAGTCACCAAATCATAATGGTGAGCATGAATACCTGTTAAAACTACAAACTGTTTAAGCACTGAGCTCTACTTTCAGTTGAGTGCCTTTTATTGGAATAAGTAAGTGAAATGTAAAAAAAAAAGAGTTTTAAACAAAAAGTCAGAGGGAACGTAATGTTTAAAGTTGTACAGAAGTATACAACCTTATTTTTAAGTTTGTGTGTGATTTGATTCAGGTATCCATGTCAAAGCAGATTAAAACTCAAGCAAAGCATGAGATTTGAGAACATATGGAGCATTTGTCAACAGCGACAAGACTGATGATAGGAATAATTCATGAGCTCTTCTCAAGTTTTAACACTTGCTCTATTTTCTAAAGCGTTACTATTAACATAAATAAAATCTAAAGACAGCATTCCTTAATTAAACACTCAGTGGATTAGAAATGAGGACGTTGATATCATTTGCATTAGTCTCTACAAACACCTGCATTTATTTCTAGGATCTTTTAGTGACAGAGAAACACAGCTGGCAATGTTATGACTAATGAAAAACACAAAGTTAATGTCATGTAGAACTAAAAACATTATTTATTTCTTCCACCATAAATATTAATAGAAATCAGAGGACCTGCATCAGATTTGAGATATATTATGCATATTTTAATAATAAACTTGGGGGAAATATGATGATGACAATTTCAGAATGCTGGTATGTATGTAAGTAAAATAATTAATGATGAACAATACAAATTGTATGTACCTAATAGATGTGACTTTGGCAATTCTCAGCAAAGCATGATTTTTTAGCATGATTTTTTTAATTTAATTTTATTTATATATTATTTACAGTTTATTCACTTTGTATCTCCACTGTAGCCTCCTTCCTCCTCTCCTTCCAGTCCCACCTACCCTCCCTCTTCTCCTATACTCTTTCCCTAGTTCCATGATAGGGGAGGACATCCTCCCCTTCTATATGACCCTAGCTTATCAGTTCTCATTTAGTCTGGCTGCATCATCTTCCTCTATGGCCTAGAAAGGCTGCACCCTCTGTGGGGAGGTGATCAAAGAGCCTCCCACTGAGTTCACGTCAGAGACAGGCCCTGTACACTTACTAGGAAACCCACTTGGAGACTAGAGCAGCAAATGGGCTTCCTTTGAACTAGGTCTAGGTCCTCTCCGTGCATGGTCCTTAGTTAGAGGATAGGTCTCTGCAGAGCCTCTGATCCCAGGTATTCTGACTCTACTGGTCTCCTTGTAGAGTTCGTGTCCCTTCCACTTCTTTCTATCTCCCTGTTCTTTTATACAGTTTCTGGCACTGTGCCCTAAGTTTGACTGTGAGTCTCAGTATCTCCTTTGATACATTCTATGTTCCCTCAGTCACATTGATACCTAAACTGCACAAAAACCCTACAAAGAGAGAGAACTTCAGACCAATCTCACTTATGACACAAAAAATTCAATAAAATACTCTCAAACTGAATCCAAGAACACATTAACGATACCATCCACCACGACCAAGAAGGCTTCATCCCAGCCATGCAGCAATGGTTAAATATACAAAAATCCATCAATGTAATCCATCATATAAAAAAACTAAAAGAAAAAAAATACATGACTATATCCTTGGATGCCAAAAAAGCTATTGACAAATTCTTACATCCATTCATGTTTAAAGTTTTGGAGAGATCAGGGATACAAGGCACAAATCTAAACACAGTAAAAGCAATATACAGCAAGCTTATAGCCAACATTAAACTAAATTGAGAGGAATTTAAATCACTCCCACTGAAATCATGCACAAGGCAAGGCTGCCCACTCTCTCCTTACCGCTTCAGCATAGTACTTGAAGTCCTAGTTAGAGCAATAAGACAACTAAAGGAGATTATAGGGATACAAATCGGGAAGGAAGAAGACAAAGTATCACAATTCACAGATGATATGATAGTGTACATGAGTGATCCCAAAAATCCTACCTGAAAACTCCTTCAACTGATAAACACCTTTAGCAAAAACAAACCAACCAACAAACAAACAAAAGAATCTGAAGCCCTCCTGTATACCAATGTCCAAAGGACCAAGAAAGAAATTAAGGAAACGACACCCTTCACAATAGCCACAAATAAGAAAAACAAGTTGGTGCAATTATAAACAAGCAAACTGTGACTTTTAAGCACAAAGCCTAGCACTCACTTGCTTAGACACATGGAAATGAGTGATTGGTTGTCCTAAGCATATGATCGTAATAAATAGAAGGAAGAAACATTTACCATATGCCTTTAACCTCTAAGTTTTTTAGTACTTACAAGATAACTAATATAAAAAATTCTTATAGAAAAAACACATATAGGGTATCACCCAGATATGGGACTTGATCTTACCTAAAATGACAAGAATCGATTGCATACAAATAATTAAGATGAATATTGAAAGAATCCTGTAGTTTTCTTATCATTTGAAAAAGAATTATTATATGCTTTTATTAGAAATAACTTTTATTTGGAGAAAGTAACTGGTGATTGTTAACATTATTTGTGTCAACCCTGAACCAGAGATAGTGTAATTTTCAAATGTTTGAAGTACAGAAGAGGTACTAATGTAAAAGTAAAAATCATTCTCCCTGTTATCCAAAAGTAAACATTCTTTTCCTGAAGATTCATTTTGCACTTAGATGCAATTACCCTATTATTTTTAAATCTGAAATTTAGTAAGATACTATTTTGCATTGAGCTTATACATAAGTTGACTCATATATTTACTGCCTCAAAATTTCAAGGAGATTCATTAACATTTTAAAGATATCTCTAATATTTCTTGTGTAGATTTTTCACATGTTCTATGAGGAAAATTCAAGTTTTAGCTTATATGCTTACAATATTACATAAATAATAATTTTAGAAATATTCACTTATTTTTTCAGCTGAATTTCATTTTTATTACATTTCACATACCATCCACTCATCAAAAGTATTCATTTGTTCACTGATAACCAACTTTACATTATCATGATACTGCTGCCTGTAAACCTATTAAAAGTTTTTTTAATTGTTTTAGCCTCACATCTCTTGTTTATTCATTTTCTGTTTTATTTTGTCCTCTGATTATTGTTATGGAATATTGCTTTCTCCCCTTTTTCAAAAATGAACTGTGATTTTATAACTACTGAAACTATTTGAAAAAATGTTTCTTCTATATTTTTAATTTTTTATTTTATTCATATTATAACTACAGTTTCCTCTACCTTTCCTCTTCCCAGTCCTTCCCCTTTCTCTCCTCCATTCCAATCTACTCCTCTTTCATTTCCCTACAGAAAAGAGAAGGTCTGTAATGGATATCAATTTTCCTTGGCATATCAACTTGCAGTAACACTAGGAACATTCTCTGCTATTGAGGCTAGGAGAGGAAGCCCGGTTAGGGGGAAAGTGTCCTAATGGCAGGCAGCAGAGTTAGAGCAACCCCTGTTCCCTCTGTGAGGAGTCCAAATTGAAGACCAAGTTACACCTCTTTTACATCTGTGGGGAGGGAGTAGATATTTCCTCCCATACTTCTAGAGGATTCCCCAGGCTCCACCAGTCTAAAGTTAGGCTTTGGGTCTCTGCATTTGCTCTATCAGTTTCTCTGTGAAGGCTCTCTCTAATAATGGTTATGTTAGCCTCTCATTTGCATGTATATGAAATTATCTTTAGCAGTGTTAGGGGTAGACTCTCTTTCACGGCATGGATCTCAGCCTGGACCAGTCTGTGGTTGGCTGCTCCCTCAGTTTCTGCTACATCTTCAGCCCTGTACATCTTGAAGGCAGGAAAAACTGTAGGACAAAATTTTCTGGATGTTTATATTTTTGCTTTGCTATTTATACTGTCAACCTGGAAAACACCAAGTTTTGTTTTGTTTTCATTTTTTCAAGACAGGGTTTCTGTGTAGCATTGGCTGTTCTGGACTCATTTGGTAGAGTAGTCTGGCCTCGAACCCACAGAGTGATTGGATTACAGACATGTACCACACACTCGGCTGCAACAAATTCTCTTTAAAGCTTAGCAAAAGACTTTAGCAAATCAAAGAATATTTAAAAAAAAATTGGGAACTACTTTCTGTTCTACTTTATATGCGTTGGGTTTAATGTTTGCTGAGTAAGCTTTGTACCAAGGTGTCTAGAAAAAGCTTCTAACAGAGTTTATAATTGAGTTTAAATGTATTTTTCAAAGCTAAGTCTAAACACTTGTGGTTTGAACTTTTCAGGTGAAAGGTAGGTTTGTTGCCAGTGTATTTCCAAAATATTGCTGAAGATATTTGCCTTACTAGTTTTGTATTGTATTTGTCGATTAAGCTAGATATGCTTGTAAGTTTCATACTTCTTGTATAGAGTGATGTATGTTTTAAGTTAGGAACTAATAAAAATATTGATAAGTGAATTAATATTTACAAAATATTAAAAACGTTTTGTTGTTTTAAAACATTTTGTTTAAAAACATTTTGTTGTTTTAAAGATTCATTTCATAATTGTTATTCATATTCATAATTATTCATTTCATAATCATCTCAGTGTATATTTACTTACCTGTGCAAGGGTATGTGAACTTGTTTGCTTGTAGCCATGAATACAACAAGTACAGAATTCACTGGAGTTGGAGGTCATTCTAGGTCACCCTAGAATGTGTGTTCAGAATCAAACTTTGTAGATTTCAGTATGTTTATCCTATATATACGGTTAATATCTACTTATGAGTGAGTATATACCATCTGTGGCTTTTTGCTTCTGGGTTACTTCACTCAGGGTGATCTTTTCTAGTTCCATCCATTTTCCTGAAAATTTCATGATTTCCTTGCTTTTAATAGCTAAGTAGTATACCATTGTGTAAATGTACCACAATTTATGTGTCCATTTCTCAGCTGAGGGACATCTAGGTGGTTTCCAGATTCTGGCTATTATGAATAAGGCTGCTATGAACATAGCAGAGCAAATGTCTGTTTTATGGCTGAGCATATTTTGGATATATGCCCAGGAGTGCTATCTCTGGGTCATGAGACAGCGTTATTTCCATTTTCCTGAGAAAGCATGAGAATGATTTCCAAAGGGGTTGTAAAGGTTCACATTCTTACGAGCAATGGGGGAGGGTGTTCCTTTCTCCACATCTCCAGTATGTGTTGTCACTTGAGTTTTTGATCTTAGCCATTTTGATAGGTATAAAGTAAAATGTCAGGGTAGTTTTGATTTGCATTTACCTGATGATTAAGGACGTTGAGCATTTCTTTGAGTGCTTCTCTGCCATTCAATATTCCTCTGTAGAGAATTCTGTTTAGCGCTGTACTCCATTATTTAACTGGATTACTTGATTTGCTGTTTTTTAACTTCTTTAGTTCTTCATATATTCTGGATATCAGCCCTCTGTCAGATAAAGGGTGGGTGAAGATCCTTTCCCAGTCTATAGGCTATTGATTTGTTCTGATGACAGTGTCCCTTGCTTTACAGAAGCTTTTTAGTTTCATAAGGTCCCATTTATTGATGCTCTTAGAGCCTGTGCTGTTGGTGTTCTGTTCAGGAAGTTGTCTCCTGTGCCAATGAGTTCTAGACTCTTTCCCACTTTTTCTTCTAACCGATTTAGTGTGTCTAGTTCAGTGTTGAGGTCTTTAATCTACTTGGACTTTGGTTTTGTGCAGGGTGATAAATATGGATGTATTTTTCTACATGTAGACATCCAGTTAAACCAGTGCCATTTGTTGAAAATGCTGTCTTTTCTACATGGTATAGTTTTGGCTTCTTTGTAAAAAATTAGGTTCTGTAGCTATGTTGTTTTATTTCTGGGTCTTTGAATAGATTCCATTGATCTGTTTCTATGCCAATACCATGCCATTTTTATTACTGTTGCTCTATAGTACAACTTTAGATAAGGGATAGAGATATGTCCAGAAGTTCTTTTATTGTACAGGATGATTTTATTTATTTTGTTTTTTTTTCTCCATATAAATTTGAGAATTGTCCTCTCAAGTTCTATAAGGAATTGTGTTGGTATTTTGATGGGAATTGCATTGAAACTCTAGATTGATTTTGGTAGGATGGTCATTTTTAGCATGTTGTTTCTAGATTATATATATATACTATTAAAAAAGCCTCTATGAACATAGTTTAACAAATAATCTTGTCGTATGGTTGAGCATTACCTAGGAGTGATATAGCTGGGTTCTGAGGTAGCACTATTCCCATTTTTCTGAGAAAGTGCCAGATCGATTTCCTACATCTGACAGTTGGCTAATATCCAGAATATATAAAGAACTCAAGAAATTAAGCATCAACAAGCCAAATAAATCCAATTAAAAATACAGAATATCGAATGTCAGAGAAACACTTAAAGAAATGTTCAACATCCTTAGTCATCAGGGAATGCAAATCAAAACAGCTCTAAGATTCCATCTCACACCTGTTAGAATGGCTAAGATTAAAAACTGAGGAAGCAACACATGCTGGATAGGATGTGGAAAAAAGGGGAATACTCCTCCATTGCCCTCGGGAATCTAAACTTGTTCAACCACTTTGGAAGTCCACAGTGAACCTATATAACTGCTGATCCATATCTGTAGTTCAAAAAATACTCACTTTAAATAACAAAATTAGTGGTACTGATAAGTCTTCATATTGTCTGAAATCTTTTATGGTCTCTTCTTTAATCAAAATTACATTCTTAAAGGAGGCATACAGATGTTCTACATGAATAGGAAAAAATATTCAAGATGACTAATCATTAGATAAATGCAAATTAGAACTACATGCACAACCATATTTTTATTTTAAGAAAGTCTATCACCAAGAACACAAAGTTATCAACCCTTACAAGAATATAGGAGAAAGGAGCCCTTGTAAATTGTGGGTAAATTAAAATTCATATGGCTACTATAGAAAGCCGTATGCAAGAATTAAAAATATAATGATAATTTTTGCAAACAATCCCACCACTTGAAATACTTTCAAAGGAAACAGGATCCATATGTGACTGGACAAGTGCACTTCTACCTTCATTGTATCAATACTGTCAATAGCAAAGATGCAAACAACCTAAGAGTCTGTCGATTGAGAAACTGAATAAAGAAACATGGCTCATGTTCTCATAGATTTTCCAGCCATGAAAAAATATAACTAAAAATTGTTATTCTATGTGAAACTTGCCAGAACTCTTTGTTTCATTTTTGTTTTGTTTTGTCATTTAAAAAATTATTTACTGTGGTTGTTTTGATTTTTATTTTATTTTCTTACTGAGAGAGATCACATGAAATGTGTGTATCCAAGCGAAAAGTATCTAGGAGGCATTTGGAGAGCAAAATATGGTTAAAATATATTGTTTGAAAAGTTAAGAATATGTTTAAAAATAATGAAACACATAACTAGTTGTAACAAAAATACAGTTTCTCAAATTTTATTTATGCTAATATGTCCAACAAAATACTAACTAAAACCTTTTAGACTTACACTGATCAAGATCATATTTTACTACCCAAAAAAATAAAAAATAATTCATCTTGATGAAAACATTATGCAGAACTATATGGTAATGAATATACTCATACCTGTAATTTCTTAAAATAAATTTACTTATTCACTTAAATATTCAGAAAAATATTTTCAAAACTGTACATTTTTACTGTAAGCTGTAAATTGTATTTATGAGTAAATAAAATTTATTTTATTTTAGACAGAATACTATCTTAATTTTATTAAAATTTAAAATAATTAACTAAAGCCCCAAATACAAGAGCTCCTACATTTCTAAATGAAACATTATAAAAGTTTGAATCGCACATCGATCCCGATCCCAACACCTTAATAGTGGGAGACTTCAACACTCCACTTTCAGCAAGGGACAGATCATCTAAACAGATCATCTCCTTAGAAGCCAAAAAAAAAAAAAAAAAAAAAAAAGCATTTGACAAAATCCTACATCTATTCATGTTTAAAGTCTTACAGAGAAGGAGAGCAACAGAACAAAAAATCTGAGACTAGTACTCCAACCAAGGACAATTGATGAAGATAACCTAGAACCCCTGAAAAGATGTTGCCCACGGTAGTTTAGTGTCTAACTGGGTTCCATAGTAATGGAAACAGGGACTGCCTCTGACATGAACTGATTGGCCTGCTCTTTGATCACCTCCCCCTGAGGTGGGAGCAGCCTTACCAGGCCACAGAGGAAGACAATGCAGCCAGTCCTGATGAGACCTGATAGACCAGGACCAGAAGGAAAGCTAAGAAGAACTTCCCTATAAGTGGAATGGGGGAGGAGCAGGTGTGGAGAAGGAGAGGGAGGGCAGATTGGAAGGGGAGAAGGGAGGAGGCCATGGGGGAATACAAAGTGAATAAAGTGTAACTAATAAAAATTAAAATAAAAAATGGAAAGAAAAAAAAGTATTGGAGAAATCAGGGATACAAGGCACAAACCTAAACATAGTAAAGACAATGTACAACAAGCCTATAGCCAACATCAAACTAAATCGAGGGAAACTTAAATCAATCCAACTGAAATCAGGGACAAGGCAAGACTGCCAATTCTCTCCACATCTTTTCAACATAGTACTTGACGTCCTAGCTAGAGCAATAACACAACTAAAGGAGATCAAGTAAATACAAATCAGAAAGGAAGAAGTCAAAGAATTACTATTTGCAGATGATATGATAGCCTACATGAACAACTCCAAAAATTCATCCAGAGAACTCCTTCAGCTGGTAAACATGTTCAACAAAGTGGCTGGTTACAAAACTAACTCAAAAAAAAAAAATAGCCTTTCTCCACAACATCTCCAGCATGTGTTGTCACTTGAGTTTTTGAACTTAGCCATTCTAATGGGTGTCAGGTGAAATCTTAGGGTCGTTTTGATTTGCATTTCCCTTATGACTAAGGATGTTGAACATTTCTTTAAGTGTTTCTCTGCCATTAGATATTCCTCTTTTGAGAATTCTCTTTTTAGCTTCATACCTCATTTTTTAATTGGATTACTTGATTTGTTGCTGTTTAATTTCTTGAGTTCTTTATATATACTGGATATTAGTCCTCTGTCAGATATAGGGTTGATGAAGATCCTTTTCCAATCTGTAGGCTGTCGTTTTGTTCTGACAACAGTGTCCTTTGCTTTACAGAAACTTTTCAGTTTCATGAGGTCTCATTTATTGATTGTTAATCTTAGAGCCTGTGCTGTTGCTGTTCTGTTCAGGAAGTTGTCTCCTGTGCCAATGAGTTCTTGGCTCTTCCCCACTTTTTCTTCTAACCGATTTAGTGTGTCTAGTTCAATGTTGAAGTCTTTGATCTACTTGGACTTTGGTTTTGTGCAGGGTGATAAATATGCTATCTATTTTTCTACATGTAGACATCCAGTTAAACCAGAACCATTTGTTGAAGAAGCTGTCTTTTTTCCAATGAATGGTTTTGGCTTCTTTGTCAAAAAACAGGTGTCCATAAGTGTGTGGATTTATGTCAGGATCTTCTATTCGATTGCATTGATCCACCAGTCTGTTTCAATGCCAGTACCATGCACTGTTTAATATTGTTGCTCTGGAGTACAGCTTGCGATCAGGGATGGAGATACCTCTTGAAGATCTTTTACTGTAGAGAATTGTTTTAGCAATTCTTAGTTTCTTGTTGTTCCAGGTGAAGGTGAGAGTTTTTCTTTCAAGTTCTGTAAAGAATTGCATTGGTAATTTGATGGAAATTGCATTGAATCTGTAGATTGCTTTTGGTAAAATGGCAATTTTTACTATGTTAATCCTGCCAAGCCATGAGCATGGGAGATTCCATCATCTGATATCTTCTTCTAATTCTTTCTTCAGAGACTGGAAATTTTTTCATACTCCGCCACTGCTGATGAGAATGTAAACTTGTACAACCACTCTGGAAAGCAATCTGGCACTTTCTGAGACAACTAGGAATAGCGCTTCCTCAAGATCCAGGTTTACCGCTCCTACGCATATACCCAAAAGAGTCTCAAGTACATAATAAAGACATTTGCTCACCCATGTTTGTAGCAGCCTTATTTGTAATAGCCAGAAGCTGCAAACAGCCCAGATGCCCCTCAACTGAAGAATGGATACAGAAATTGTAGTACATCTACACAATGGATTATTACTTAGCAATAAAAAACAAGGAAATCATAAAACTTACAGATAAATGGTGGGATCTAGAAAAGATTATCATGAATGAGCTATCCCAGAGGCAGAAAGACAGACATGGTATATACTCACGCATATAGACATATAATACAGGATAAACCTACTAAAATCTGTACACCTAAAAAAACTAATCAAGAGGGAGGACTCTTGCTAAAATGTTCAATTCCTTTCCAGAAAGGCAAAGAGGATGGATATCAGAAGAAGGAAAAAAGAGGGAACAATTCAGGAGCCTGACACAGAGGACCTCTGAAAGGCTCTGTCCTGCAGACTATCAATACAGATGCTGAGACTTATGGGCAACCTTTGGGCAGAGTTCAGGGAATCTTATGAAAGAAGTGGGAAATAGTAAGATCTGGAGAGGACAGGAACTCAACAAGGAGAGCAACAGAACCAAAAAATCTGAGCACAGGGGTCTTTCCTGAGACTGATACTCCAACCAAGGCTATGCATGGAGATAACCTAAGACCCCTGCACAGATGTAGCCCATGGCAGTTCGGTGTCCAAGTGGGTTCCATTGTAATAGGATCAGGGACTGTCTCTGACATGAACTGATTGGCCTGCTCTTTAATCACCTCCCCCTGAGGGAGAAGCAACATTACCAGGCCAAAGAACAAGACAATGCAGCCACTCCTGATAAGACCTAATTGACTAGGATCAGAAGGAAGGAAAAGAAGACCTCCCCTATCAGTGGACTTGGGGAGGGGCATGCATGCAGAGGGTGGAGGAAGGGAGGGATTAGGAATGGAGAAGGGAGGGAACCACAGGGGGATACAAAATGAAGAAAGTGTAATTAATAAAGAATAAAAAAAAATAAGAATCCCTACTGTATACCAAAGACAAAAGGGCCAAGAAAGAAATTAGGGAAACAACACCCTTCACAATAGCCATTAATAACATAAAATACCTTGATGTGACTCTAACCAGGCAAGTGAAAGACCTGTTCAGAACAAACTTCAAGTCTCCAAAGAAAGAAATCGAAGATCTCAGAAGATGGAAAGATCTCCCATGCTCACGTACTGGTAGGATTAACATAGTGAAAGTGGCCATCCTGTTAAAAACAATCTACAGATTCAGTGAAATTCCCATGAAAATACCAACAAAATTCTTTACACAAATTGAAAGAATAATTATCAACTTCCTTTGGAAAAACACAAAAAAAACCAGAATTGCCAAAATGATCCTGTATAACAACAGATGGTCTGGAGGTATCTCCATCCCTGATCTCAAGCTGTACTCTAAAGCAACAGTAACCAAAACTGCATGGTACTGGCATAGAAACAGAACGGTGGATCAATGTATCTGAATAGATGACCAGAAATAAACCCACACACCTCTGGATACTTGATTTTTGACAAAGATTCCAAAACCCTTCAATGGAAAAAAGACAACATCTTCAACAAATGGTGCTTACCTAACTGGATGTCTACATGCAAGAAAATGCAAATTGATCCATATTTATCACCCTGCACAAAACTAAAGTCCAAGTGGATCAAAGACCTCAACATAAAACCAGACACAACAAATCAGTGTCCACCTATTTATAATAATAAAATATTTTAATTTTATCTTAACAACTCTATTAGTATATTTAGTTAGGGTTCTTTTTAAATTTAATTACATATATAATATATATATTATAATTAATCACTTTGTATCCCCACTGCAGTTGCCCTCCTGCCTTTCCTCCCAGTCCCACCCACTCTGCTTCTTTTACGCCCATGCCCTTTCCCTTGTCCCCTGATAGGGGAGGACCTCCTTCCCTTCTATCTAACCCTAGCTTCTCAAGTCTCATCAGGCCTGGAAAGGCTGCATCCTTCAGGGGAAGGTGATCAAAGAACTGGCCACTGAGTTCATGCCAGAGACAGCCCCTGTATTCTTACTGGGGAATCCACTTGGAAACTGAGCAACAAATGGACTTCTTTTGAACAGGGGTTCTAGGCCCTCTCCACGCATGGTCTTCACTTGGAGAACAGGTCCTTGCAGAGCATATGGGCCCAGGTATTTTAGCTCTGTTGTTCTCCTGATGGAGTTCCTGTCCCCTCCAGGTCTTTCTATCTCCCTCATTCAGAAAGGCAACCATAAGAGATATTGAAAGTAGGAGGAAACAGGGAACAGGACAGAAGCCTTCCACAGGAAACCTATGATAGACCCTACCCACCAAGGGGATACTGAGACTCATAACCAAACTTTAGATAGAGTGTTGGAATCCTTATGGAAGAGAGGGAGTCAGTTAGGGTTCTTAAAGGTATTTGCAAACTTCTAAACACTGAAGATAGTGCTAATTTGTGAAAGGGATTTCATTTCATAAGGATAGTAGCTTTAGCATTTTCATATGTTTTCATTAAATGTGCCTTTGTTTTTCTTTTCTTATTTTACTGAAAACGGATTCTTTTCTCTTACAGTATATCCTGATTATAGTTTCCTCTCCCTCTATTGCTCCCAGTTTCTCACCACCTCCCCTCTCTTGTGGTTTTACTTCAATTCTGTCTCTCATTACAAAAACAAAAACAAATGAACAAACAAAAACCAGACTTCTAAGAGATAACAGTAAAACATTTGAAAGTAAAACACAATAAGATGAAACAAAAACTTTCATAGTGAAGTTGGACTTGGCAGCCCAATGGTAGAAGAGTACTAAAGGCAGGCAGAAGTGTCAGAGACCAGTCTTCCACATAGTCATAAGTCTCATAAAAATACAAAGCTATTAGTTAATGATATATGTGTGTGTGTGTGTGTGTGTGTTTGCATGTTTTATGTCTATGTGCAGAAGGCCTATGTAGACCTCTGTAGACCTGTGTTTGTTTCTTCAGTTTTTGTGCACTCATATATGCCTTGCTTAAGGTGATTAAGAGGCAGAGTTCTCCTGGTGTCCTCCATTCCCTGTGACTCTTACAATATTTGTACCTCATCTTCTTGGGCCTCTTTAAGCTATGAGGGAAGAGACTTGATGAGACCTCCAATTTAGACCTTGCACATAATGCCTGGATGAGGGTCTCTGCATCATTTCTGCTGCCAGAGGAAGCCTCTGATGACTGACAGAGAACACTGCCATTCAGACAAAGTGACAGCCTCCAGAATAGAAATTTTCTTTTACTAACTCCACATCTGATATAGGACTAATATCCAAAATATGTTGAGAATTCAAGACATTAAAAATTAAAATAATTTTAATTAAAAATTTACATTAAAAATCATATAATTCAATGGAGAACTGGGTACAAAAGTAAACAAGAAATTATTGATATAGGAAACTCAAATGGCTGAGAAACACTTAAGGATATGATCAACATCGTTAATTATCAGGGAAATTCTTCTGATTTCATTTAGTTTTCATAAAATACAGTCATAATTTGAGAAGAAACTTTAAACTTAATGAGTGTTTTTAAATAAACTTATTACAAAGTGAACAAATATGTCAAATGAGATTCTAATCAACTTCGAGTCAAAATATTGTTATTTCTTGTATTTAACAAATGGTAATATAAGCCAGAAATTTACATAGATGTATCTATGGGTTGATTTTTTGCAGAAAATAACCTAGGGAGTTTATATGATAATAAATGTTAAAATTTGATTATGTAATTTTATCTTAGGTATTTTCATGAAACCAAATTGAGAGTTAAAACTCTTCCATGCAAAAAAACATGCCTACATAAAGCACTTGAAATTTAGCAAGCTAGTACAGCAAACATACAATGGCTATAGGAAAAATAAATGCCAGGTTTATTTAAAGTTGAACTTCTGTTTTAAGAGCTGACCACCATCAGTGCTTACTACAAAATTAATATTAAAAATATCTGAAATCCAAGAAGGCATAGAAAGTTATTTCCTATTAAAAGAAAGTTTTAAAATGAGTCAGGTAGTTTTGTTTTATTTTTTTATTTTTGACTCTTCACATCATTCGTATTGATTTGCTATTGAAACACTATAAAGCATACATTTACTCATACTAAATCCTTAGAATTAACAAGCTTTGGTTACATTGGGCTTTGAGAGTTATGTTTATCATAAAATATGTATAACAGACTGCTACAAAATATAGCTGAATTAAATTAATTGACTTAAATTTGAGCTCTGTTTGATAAATGAAATGAAAATAGTCAAATGCTTGGATTAAAGGTACTTTAAACTAAAATTTGTATGCATGTGCTTGATTTCCACTTCAAGGCCTCCTTGACAGATTTTGTATTAACAGACTAACCTAATAATAGCCCTGTTCAAATGTGCCTTTGAAATTAATCACAGAGTGCTGCATTCCAGCACCTAAAACAGGCTCAGCGCGACTGTCCTTGGACAGTAGCATTAGAATGAAACACAAATTTTATTTCTGCATTTCACAGAGTAGGAGAAAGCTCTCTTCTTTTAAAATCTGTTTTTTTTAGGCTTTTAATAAATTAATACCTTTTGATATGTTTCCTCTACTTTATTTTGATTACATTTACACATGTGTATTCTGTTTTTCTAGTATGATAATTCAAGGCCAGTAACATCGTGGCTCAGCATGAGTTTTCTTATAAAAGCTTAGAGCATCTTATTGCATTCCCAGCACACTCTAATTAAATTCCTTTTCATTTCACTCTGTCTCAGAGGGTTAGAGATTCTCAAGAATATTTAACAAAATTCAACAAAGCAACTACCTGAAGTTGATGCATTAACCTTGGCACTGAGAGTTACTTTATTCAGTCCACGTATGCCGGCAGCATCATTCCACAATGACCTAAAAATGGCATTATTCCACTCTAACTAGAGAGGCTGTAAATGAATAACGATCATTTCTGACTCATTATATGTATTATGCATTTTGCCCTGGGAAGTTTTTAAAAAAAGAAAGCCCTCAGCAAAAGTCTCCCTTTGACTGCTTGTAAATACAAAAATATACAAATATTTTATTTATGCATAACAAGGGCAATGGACTTTGATTATTTAGTCAAACACTCTATACTAATGTATCCCATACCAGCTAAATTCTGTACTGATCACTACCATTCCTTCATACACTTTCACTGAAAGGCAATCTTTCCTACATAACATTCACTCAGTAGAGATGTATTCGGCCTATGCCCTAGTATGTTTGGTACTAAATAAACCCTGAACGTATACTACTGCATTTATTTGTATTGCTGTATAATTTAAAATTAAGGATGTTTCTTTTGGTTGATGAAACACCTGAAAATGTATGATCATTTTGTTTTTGATATATTGCCACAGGCTGACACAGATGCTCTAGACACAGATTTGTATGTTTGGAGGTAAATTGTCTGTCTTGATTTTCCATGTACTCTCACCTTCATTTCTGAAAATTCCTCAACTCTCTGCATACCTGTACCTCCATTTCCAGCCCTGACATAGACTGAAAACAGTTTGTTGAAGGCTAGATTACTTCTATATTGGTTTTTACAGTTTCATATATTTGAATAAGAGATATTGAACACCATAAACCAGTCATTCATCAATATACATTCTGAAAATTTTAATTTCCATTGCTGCAGATAGTAATCTATAATCAATCTGAAACACAAGCAGAGCGAAACTGATAGAAAATCAAAAATCCTGTTGAATGTCAAGATTCATCTCAGCTTATGCAAAATAAAATACATGGCATTTTTGGTTGAGACCAACTCAAAAGTGGCTCCAGTCTGCAAGCGCAGCAGATTGTCATTAATATCAAAGATTCAGGTACTTGGTACTAGGAAAATTAATTTAGTGAGTATTACATGGTATTCCAGGTATTGCATAAAAGATTAACGTTGACTTTGGACTTACGTGTCAGCCTTCAGGAAAGGGCAGCATTAACTGGTACGCCACTTGGTATAGTGAGATGAGTTAAACTTGATTAAACTCTTGCTATCTCAAGAGTTTTAAAGCCATAGAGTCAGTTTCTTTCAGTCCAGTGTTCTTAATGTGCTCCCTCTTTTACAAAGCACATAACTGTCTGGAACAAAATGGTCTTTGCACACTTCAGCCAACACATAATATGACACCTGGTGATATGAAAAAGCATAAAATCTTAATGATTTCAATTAATGTGCTCATTCAGAAATTTTCAAAAATTATGAAATAACCCCACTTATTTACTTTTGATTTCAAATGTATAATTATTTTTAGTAAAAATATAATTATATTCTAACATATAATATGCTGTCATTTGTTATTCCTCAGTGAATGATTAATTATTAATAATGGCAGATGGTTACTAGGACGGTTCATTTGAAGATTGCGGACTGTCAGCAGAGTGATGGGATTTCATCATATTGGTCAGCATCATGTGGTTTCTCAGTGCTTAGCTTTCCCTGTTCATGTCCCTCTGTCAGTACATCCTGAGCTATAGTGAAGTAAAATGTATCAACCGAATTCGCTGAATAACCAGATCAAGTATGAATCTCTCATATTTGTTTAATCAGTGATCCTGAGCAGAATGCATCTACTTTGAATTTCAAATTAAACTCACACCATGCCCTCTGTAATGGTTGTTCTTATCGTCTCTGAATATCTCCGTTTTAGTCACATAAGTTTCCAGATATATATTCTACTTTTTAATTCACACTAAAGCATGAAGCTTGTAATGTTCTTTGCTAAGCATGTAAATTATGAGTCATTTGTTACCATTTCTTCATCCTCCTATTGGTGGAATAATGCATGGCTCCCTTGTCCAATGCACCAAACTAGTGCTGAGCATAGCATAGAAAGTATCTGGGATTATTATCTACTCAAAGAACATAACAATTTTCTGGAAAATATAAAAGATACATTTAAAAGTGAGTTTTGATGGAGATACATCACATGTTAGAAAGGTAGGAGACGATGTAGATGGGGAGATTTTTTTTTTGGATATAAAAATTTATATGGAATTATACCACAGTGGTAAGACTGGTACTTCAAGCAAAGTACTTACTGCAAAGTGATGTGAACAGGAAAGATTCCAGGTCATGAAAAGTTTGATACAACAGATTAATTGCAATTGATGTGAAATAATTTGGCGTACCCTAACTATCATCAGGAAGCTGGTTTCAACATTTTTCCTATTCAAATTTTATATTGTCTACTCATATTTGAAATGTATCATTGAAAATATAATACCATTAGTGAAGTATTATTTCCATATTATCTACTTGTATTTTGTAATGGGTAAATTCTACCTAACAAATATGTACCATAAGGACTTGAAATAACTTTACAATATGCTTTTCATCAGAAGTAACTTGATGTAAATATTCGATTTTATGCATATGTTATTTTTCTGTTGGGTTTGATCAGTCTTTCCTGCACATACATATTTCTAGGGCCATCCATTTAGTGTTGGATAAAAAAACTAGGGGATTGATATCTGAGTAAGACTAATCCAGCTTCTCTTTTTTGGGAATTGCTTGTTTCTTTTAGAGGAGTGAAATTTCAGCCATTGAATTTGGAATGCCATTTTTTAAAATTCTTTATTAATTACACTTTATTCACCTTGTATCCCCCCGTGGTTCCCTCCATCCTCCTATCCCAATTCCTCCCTTTCTCCACCCTCTGCATGCATGCCCCTTCCCAAGTCCACTGATAGGGGAGGTCTTCTTTTCCTTCCTTTTGATCCTAGTCAATTAAGTTTAATTGACTAGGAATGCCAATTTTTATTGGAATGTTTCAGGTATTGTTAGAGTACCCATATTGCTGACACTTTACAGGCATACCCTCTGCATGATAGCTAGATGACTCAGTCTTGCAGCAGACTTTCTGGTCCTCTGACTCTTGGAATATTTCTATCCCATCTTCTATGCTGTTTCCTGACCTTAGGTATTAAGTATTGTGTTGTATCTCCACCCTGTTTACTCTCACTGTTTCCTCTACTCCCTTGTTCCCTTGCTTCAGCCATTACCTCTGTCTATTCTATCTCCTCTTCCAAGAGAGATTTGTGAATCCTTCCTGTATCCTCTATGTTAGTTATCTTCTTTGGGTTTGTGCCTAATAGCATGCTTATCCTGCACTATATGGCTGAAATCCACTTATAAGTGAGTACATACCTTGTGTGTATTCCTGAATCTGGGTTACCTCATTCAGGATGATATTTTCTAGTTCCATCCTTTTGCCTCCAAATTTCACAATTTCTTTGTTTTTAATAGCTGAGTAGTAGTCCATTGTGTAAGTGTGCCACAGTTTCTTCATCCCTTCTTCACCTGAGGGATGTCCAGGTTGTTTCCAGATTCCGGCTGCTGTGAATAAAGCTGCTATGAACATAGCTGAGCAAGTGTCCTTGTTTTATGGTGAAGCGTCTTTTGATTATATACCTAGGATATGTAAAGTTGAGTCTTGAGGTAAAGCTACTTCCAATTTTCTGAGAAAGTGTTGATTTATTTCCAAAGTGGTTGTCGAAGTTTATACTCTAGCCCAGCAATAGAGGAGGCTTCCCCTTTTCCACACCTTCTCCATCATTTGCTGTCACTTGATTTTGATCTTAGGCATTCTCACCAGTGTGAGATGTAACCTCAGAGTTCTTTGATTTGTACTGAAATCAGACCCTTGGAGGGCAAGAGCAGGTGGACAGAATGCCTATATAAAAAGAGAGACCGGGGTGGGGTATCTCTGTGACAAGCTGAAGACCTAAGTCAGGGTAGGCTTCTGGGAGGATGTGAGGCAGACTCAAGCAGTGACTCTTAGTAGCAGAAGCTGTAGAGACTGAAGAGTGCACCCTCTAACTAGACTAGTCTCCTAGCAGAGAAAGAGGAACACCATCCCACCCACAAAAACTTAGACCCAAAATTTACATGGCCTACAAGATGTGCAGGAATAAAGATAGAGCAGATATAGAACCGAGTAAGGGAATACCCCAACACTTGGCTCAACCAAGGCCCACCCTATCAGAGAAGGGCAAACCCATGACATTGTGAAGTATACTGTGTTAAGTTGCAGACAGGAGTCTGTCAGAATTGTCCTCTAAGAGGCTCTATCCACAGCCGCAAAACAGATATCGAGACTCACAGCCAAACATTGGACAACGTGTAGGGCATCTTGTGGAAAAATGGGAGAAAAGAGAAAAGGACCTGGTGGTGACAGGAGCTCCACAAGAAAACCCACAGAGTCAACTAACCAGGGCCCAGAGGGGTTTGCTGAGTCTGAAGCATCACCCAAGGTCCGTGCATGAACTGGACCCAGGCCCTAGCAGATGGGCGGTTTATGCCCAACACAGGTCTCCAGTAAGGAAAGTGGGGACTGAGCCAGATGGGGACTAACTTGATAGCTTTTGGATCACTTTCCCCTAGTGCGAGTGCCTGGCCAGGCCACAGAAGAAGAGGACACTTCCAGTCCAGATGCAACTTGATGAGCTGTGGTGGATGGGAAAGTGACCTCCCCCTTTCTGAGGAAAAGGGGAGAAGGAAGTGGGAAGAAGAGAGGATAGGATTGGGAGGGAAGAAGGGCTAGGGCTACAACAAGGATGTAAAATAAATTAAAAAAATAAAAACATAACACAATAAAAAAAATGTGTTGTAAAAATATCCACTATGGCTTGCTACGCCAGGGTCAGGTCTTTGCATTTTGACTAGTTTTTGGCTGTCTGTAATAGTCTCCTTCTGGCACAAATATTATACTGGTTTAGTAAAATGATAATAGTAGGTTTCATTTAAGATCCAGGACCTCACTAGACACATACAGTTGGATAAGCTTAGAGTTTAATATAATTAGATAGCTGCTGTTTAATTTCAAGACAAGAGTACCATGACTAACATTTAGTAAGATCTTACCATGTTGGTCATATTTTGTGGTTCATTGACATGACAGCTAAGTAGGACTATTGGTTGCTTTTATTCCTTAACAGCTTGCATGACACCTTCCAGTACTATGAACATTAGTTCTTAGAGAGGAGGACATTTGGAGTCTGTTCTGGCTTAAGTCCTTTGAATCCTTTGGCCAAAGTACATGTCTTCAACAAGAGGGACCTACCTTCAATTTCTTGGCAGCAACCAAAGGCAGTAACAATAGACTATGTTGTCTGGAGAGTCATCTTCTTTCTAGCTCACCCCAGAGTAGCCTTTCATATATTCTTCTCACTTCATTCTTTCCTGTGAAATTTTGAGCCAGTATATGCAGATCTGTGTCTATGAGACCTAGGATCTGAGGACCTGATGCAGTTAAAACAAACTTACTTTAGTTTAAGTGTATTTTTAATTAAATGTTAATTTTTGTATTAATTACAGTTTATTCACTTTGTATCCCATCTGTAGCCACCCCGCTCCTCCCCTCCCTAACCCCACCCTCCCTCCGTCATCTCCTCCTATGCCCCTCTTCAAGTCCATGGATAGGGGAGATCCTCCCCTATCCATCCATCTGACTCCAGCTTATCTGGTCTCATTTGTATTGGCTGCATTGTCCTCCTCTGTGGTTTGGCAAGGCTGCTCCCCCATCCAGGGGAGGTGGTCAAAGAGCTAGCCACTGAGTTCAGGTCAGAGACAGTCCCTGTTTCCCTTACTAGAGAACCCACTTGGGTACTGAGCTGCTATGGGCTACATTGGAGTGTACTTTTATGCAAGAATATAATAAAGAAATTAATGACCAAAGGAAGGTTAAGTTCAGAAAAACACAATCAGAAAAAATGTGTAAATAAACGTTCATAAATACATACTAAATATGAACAGAACAACTCTTTCGCAGAACATTTTCAGGACAGACCAATATAAACACAGTTTTCTGGCATGTACTATAGGTTATATCTGAGAAAGCATGAAAGTAAAGCAAAAGGTAAAATCATGGTTCATGGTATATTGACCAAATTTAGTTTCTATAGCTATAATCTGACATCCTAGAAGAATAAAGATATCTTATCAACTGAATGACATGTTTGTCAATGAAGGTGTGAAATCACATCTATGAACAATACAGGGAACAAAATGCACCTGAGGTAAAAGGTCCTCTGCCCTTTTTTTTTTTTTTTTTTTTTTTTCCTGGAGCCTTTCTCGTGGTTCCCCCAAGGCACTGAACACCATGGGTCATTCTTTTGATAGTGTTATAAGATTCTCCTTCGAAAATGTTTACATATATTTGTTCATTTTCAACCTTCTGAGTTCAATTATTGTTGTTGCAGTGGGTAGAAGTTAATGCAGAAATGTCTGACTAGTTATAGTGCTGAGAAAGAGAGAGGGAATGCTCAGCCATGGGTGAGTTACTTATATTAACTCTCCCTGTCATGATGATTCACAGAAAATCACAAGAAATTTTGTGGAAATAAGGTAATATTCAGAGGATAGGGAGGGGAATTGTGAAATGCCTACTTCTACAAATAATCCCTTGGCAGTTTTTGAGAAAAAGAGTCACTTTCTCCATAGGTGTTGTTCCCCAGTGAACGGTCCCTACGTAGATTCTTGTGTATTCAACACTGACTGGACTCAAAATCACTGTTAGCAATAATAACCCTGTAAAGAAGGAACATCACAGCAAGAATGTGTGGTGGTGCTGATTGCTGTGAGGAACTGGAGGGAATTAACAACTAAAATGTTTTGCATATATGTGCAAAAGTTTATGTATTACTTTTTTCTTCTCCCATTACATTCTGATTACAATTTCCCCTCTCCCCATTCCTCCCAGTTAGATCCATCTTCCCTCTTCCCTAGATCTACTCTTCTTGTGTTTTCCTTTAGAAAAGTGCATATCTCCCAGAGCTATAAATTGAACACAATATAACAAGTTGCCATCATGTCAAGACTGAGCCAGGCAAACCATAGGAAGAAAAGAAATGCTAATTATCATCTGGCGATGCACGAATATGTAAGTATAGCAGAGTATCATTAGGAATCATTTCACTGATTTTTTTTCTCTATCCTCTCTCTGGACTCAGCTGTTAATGGCTAGGCTCAAAATGAAAAATGACAGTGTTATTTTGTAAATTCATTTTATGTAATTATTTTAGTTTGGTAATTTTTAAAATATTAAAATTATTTATTATTTTACACACACGGGTGCGTGTGCGTATGTGCAATTATGCCAAGGTTTCAAAGAACAATTTCCTGCGATCATTTCCCTTCTTATACATGTGTATCCCAATCTTAAGTTTTCAGGTTTGATACCACACATTTTTTTTCATTGTTTGTTTTTGTTTTTTAAGACTGGGTTTCTCTGTGAAGCACTCACTGTCCTGGAACTTTCACTGTAGACCAGGCTATGCTGGAACTCTAAATTGTCTGCCTGTCCCCCTGTTTCCCAAGTATTGGGATTAAAAGCATGTGCTATGATCACCCAGTTAATCCTTTACAAAGTAAATTTTAGTTAGTCATTGTCTCAAATTCTTTATTTTAATATGATCTGTATTTATTAATAATCATGAGCTATTTATATTTTATTCCTGTTGCACTTTTTTCTTCTACTTTTTTTTATTTTTTATTATTATCATTTATTACAATTTATTCAATTTGTATCCTGGCTGTGGCTCCCTCCCTAGTCTCCTCCCAATCTCCCTGTCCCTCCCTTTTCTCCCCCTATGTCCCTCCCCTAGTCCACTGATAGGGGAGGTCCTCCTCCCCTTCCATCTGACCTTAGCCCAATAGGTCTGGTTGCATTGTCTTCCTCTGTGGCCTGGCAAGGTTGCAATCCCCTCAAGGGGTAGGTGACCAGAGAGCCTACTACTGAGTTCATGTCAGAGAAAACATCTGCTCCACTTATTAGGAAACCCACTTGGAGACCGAGTCTATGGACTACATCTGAGCTGGGGTTTTAGGTCCTCTACTTGCATTGTCCTTGGTTGGGGTATCATTCTCTTAATGGCCCTCAGAGCTCAGGAAACATGCTCAGTCCTCGTTCAGAAGGGCAAATGCAATAGACATTGGAAGCAGGAGAAGACAGGGAACAGGACAGAAACCAACCACAGAGGGCCTCTGAAAGACTTTATTATCAAGGTTTTGAAGCAGAGGCTGAGATTCAAAGCCAAACGTTGAGCAGAATGCAGATAATCTTATGAAAGAAGGAGGAGATAGAAAGAACTGGAGGGGACAGGAGCTCCAAAAGGAGACTAACAAAGCCGATAAAACCTGTTGCACTTTTTGTGGTCAATATCTCTATGAATCATATAGGGCAGCCAATTGTTTGAAAATAAATTTGAAAAAATTAAAACCTGTGCCTGATCTTTTATTAATGCTTACAATAATGTACATAAATTCATTTGATTCTTTCCTAACCTAAAATGTATCTTATTTATAAAAATTATGGTAATAATGAATAACTATTTTGGGTGTTTCTTCTGAGTTCATTGGATTTCCTATGATTTTGCTGTTGTTTTTTTGAGACTGGGTTTCACTATATAGCCCTGTATACCATGCAACTCAGTCTGTAGACCAGGCTGGTCTGGAGCATAGAGATTTACTTGTCTCTGTCATATGAATGCTGGGATTAAAGGCATGTGCTACCATCACCCACTTCACATAATATTTTAATTGAACACAATAAACAAGAAAATTTTGTAAGCATGTGGAAATGTCTAAAATGGAGAATTTTTTAAGAGACTAATTTTTCACAAATGTCTTGAGGGTGGAGACAAGAGAGGAGAAAAAGAAAAAAAAGAAAACGACTTAGCTCAAAAAATGTCAGTAATTATGACAATGGGGGGTAATAGTGTAGTAATTTCGGCTAAAGATAAAGAAATGAAATTTTGTTTTGTTTTGTTTTTTTCATCTCTGGTTTAAAAGAGTCCCTCCCACACATGTCCCCACACATAACTGATTTATCTGGGTTGCTAGTTTGAGGTTTAAATTATGTACATAGATAAAAATTCTGACATTTTCCACATCCAAAAGGCCAAAAATAAAAGAATAAACAACACTAAAAATAAATACACACTAGTTTCTAAAATATTCAGACTTAGTGTTGTGAATAGTAATTTTAGTTATGTATGTTTAAAGAAAGAAACAAACAGGGATATTGTGATAGTTTCTCTGGCAAAGGCTGAAGACAAGACTTCTCTGTCCTGGAACCTGCAACAGCAGAAGGACAGAGAAGTGTGTCCTGCACATTGCCTTCTGACCTGCACATGCTCATCTTACATCCACGCAGACTCTTTCTATCCAAACATATGACAAAATTAAGAAATGTTAAGGAAAAGAAAGTAAAACAACGTATGTCAATGTATATAACAGAGCATAGGAGGAATAATTTCCTTTTGTATATGCTTTCCTGGGATGTTGCACAAAGGAAGAATCTCCTTTCCTCTTCTTGAATGTAAACTGAAACTAAATCAAACTAAATCTTAGTAAAGTTGAAAGTCAGAAGCTTTTCCATATGCTGTAGGAAGCCAGATTATTCCATAATCTAGAAAATCAACACTGACTTTATTAAAATGTGATTTAGCAAATAGTATAACTTAGAAACAAAATGAACAATATATATACATTAATTTTTATGCTTAAGCATAAAAATAAAATACTTCATCAAATGAATGAAACAGATGAATGTTTTATAATTGCAAAAGGGAATAATTAGTTGATGTCATAAACAGGAATCTATGGTTTCAGACACTTGTTTCTTCAACAGTATTTATTTACTTTTAAGAATAAAATCCCATCAAATTACGAACACAATTCTTTACAGACCTGGAAAGAAAAATTCTCAACTTCATATGGAATAACAAGAAACCCAGAATTGCTAAAACAATCCTCTACAATAAAAGATCTT
>REGO01001187.1:0-46519 GCA_010120015.1 Rhombomys opimus
CTAAATAACAAGGAGGGTCCACAGGAGGGTGCCAGAATGTCACTCAGAACAGAAAACTGAATAGACAGCAGAAGTGGATGAAGAGAGGGAACTGAGCAGAATTTTTTTTCTGACTCTAAGACAGGCTATTTATTATCCACAAAAGAATCTTTTTATTTTTTTTATTATTTTTACCATAAATATAGATTCTATTTTATGTGAAATGGTTGCTTTGGATACAGTCCTCTCGTGTATACATATCTTATGGCACTGGACATATTCCATGAAATCATAAAAATTTTGGTTATTGAACTTGCCATATTTTTACATATTTACACATATATCTTACAGAATTTCATCTCACACTAGGAAAGCATTTGTTGAAAGACATTCAAATTAAATGTCTTCAAATGAGTGCTTTCAGTTTCCAAATCATTTAAGATACAGATATATACACATACACTTTGACAGAACCTTTTTCCATTTTAATTTGTACTTTCAACTATAAGGTGAAAATGTTTTATTGGCTTGATGACAGTGAATTACTTACCAATAATATAAGATCCTGATGCAACCCTTGCTTACCAGTGAGGCTTACCTGGCATGGAAGAAGCCGGTCCATGTTTCTGTATGCCTTAGATCCTATTTCAATTTTGTTCAACAGCATTTTATAGAGGGCATGGGACACTGCATTCCATATGGAATAGCTGGGCTCAGAAAGGGTCACCACATCATTTTCTTCTGGTTTAATCTCTATAGAAATTGGGCATGGGTCATGATTTTCACATAGCAAAGCAGGAGGTGAGCAATCAAACCTGTCAATCCAGAATTTATGGAAGTAAAAATCTCCTGGATACTGGGAGGCTGTAAAAGACAGAAAGTTCATTAAGTCAGGGATAGCTCTTGTCTTTGAATATGAGAAGCTTCCTCTGAAAAAGTTCATCAAGTCATTCCTACTTGATAGGGACTCAAAATAAAATGTGTTGGTTTATGTTCTACACCTTCCTTCTGGTTGAAAATAATTTATTTACCATGTGAAAAAACTTCAGTTTCTTATATGACTACAGAATACCTGCACTTTTACCTGTATATGTTGGTTCAAATTCAGCAAATCAACAGCAAATAGTACCCAAGTTTCAATTAGCTGGCTGTTTTTCTGCAAAGCCACACAGATTTCTTTCTTTCTTTCCTTCCATCCTTTTCTTTCTTCTCTCTCTCTCTTTCCTTCCTTCCCTCTTCTTCCTCCTCCATCTCTTACTTTTTCTCTTTGCCCATATGTACATGCCTTCAGCCCAGCAGAGGTGGCCAGATCCTTCTGTACTGAGTCCTCAGCACCCTAACAACTAAGCTCAGTGCACCTACTCAACCCCTACCCCCCTAAAAATTATTTATAGGATCCTCCCTGCTCGTGCACCCGAAGGCCAGCAGAGGGCGCCAGAACAACCAATACAAGGTCGTGCACAGCCTCACCCCGGGGGCGGGGGGTGCAACCATCTCCCCTAGGAAGCACGCAGGCCTGGAGGGAGCAGAAGACTGTGCGTCTTCCCGTCCCGCCATCCTCCTGCCTGCGGTTCCGCCCCACGCACGAGCCGCTTGGGGACTCCAGGCGGATGGATGGAAGGCGAGGGGTGGACAAGGGAGGGAGGCGGGGAACCCCAAAATCCCTCCTACTCCCCTTCCTCCCCACCCCCACCCCAGGACTATGAATTCATAACTGCTTGGGATAAGAAGATTGCTGACCTGGGAAAACCGTTCCGGGTAGCAGCGCGTCTCTGCCGGAAGTCCCGCCCCTTAGGGCTTCGCTTCCAGATCCGCCCCACAGAGAGCCGAGACTTCCCGGCTCGGAGGCACCGAGGCCGCCCGGCCATCTCCCTGGCCCCCGCCACGGGGATGTAAACACAAACCTTCTAGTCACAGATGGACCTTTATCCCTTCGTTTCTCACTTCGGAGCTCTTGCTGGTCACGGAAGTCCCAACCGTCCCAAGATGCTTCGCGCCAGAGGCCGACCGGCCTGAGAACTACAAACATGGCTTCGGAGCAAGGATTTCTGGGATTTTATAATAGAACTACAGAAATAGCGTCCAGGCGGCGCGATGCATACTGGGATTGTTTGTAGTCACGAGCCTGCGTCTCTCCCTCTCTGTTGCCTGGACCATGGCCCCAGAGTCGCCTACAAATCCCAGAATCCGCTGCGTGCAGTTGCCAGCATCATATGCATGTGTTCCTTAGATTACCACCAGTTGGCTTGGGGAGGAGCATGGAAGTAGGCGCGGGAAACCTCTTTGTCCTCAGACCCCACACAGCCTTTCCCCTGCTCTCCCTGTCTGTAAATCTGCCACTCCTTACTGTCCTAGGGATCAGGAGCTTTGTGACGTCATCGCCCTGCCCCTTGTCCACGAAGTCAACACACAGTAGCTGCTCCTGCTCCTACCGTAAAAAGTCCTGTCCCTGGTAGCTGGTCCTTGGGTCTCTGCACCTTTGACTATGTCTTGGGAGTCAGACACAGACAATAAATCTTTTTTTTTTTTTTTACATGAATACCCCTCTGCCTTCTTTTGGAGGGGGACTTTTTTTAAATTTTTTATTAATTACACTTTTCATTTTGTATCCCCCATGTAGCTCCCTCCGCCCTCCCCTCCCAATTCCTCCCTTCCTCCCCCTTCTCCACGCATGCCCCTCCCCAAGTCCACTGATAAGGGAGGTCTTCTTTTCCTTCCTTCTGATCCTAGTCTATTAGGTTTTATCAGGAGTGGCTGCATTGCCTCCCTCTGTGGCTTCTTCTTTCAAAATGGAGTCACCCAAGCTAACTTAAACTCTTCAATCACATAAGTAGAAAAGTAACTAAGATACCATGCACACATGATATATACCCAAAGTTAAAATGTAAGATTCTGCTGGAGACATAAATGTATTCTACTGCCAATCTGTGACTAGTGTTTCCCATTCTGTATCGCTTGTTTTGACTGGACTATGTTTTCACAAACTCCACAGGAAAATGAGTGTCACAAATTACAGGCTAAAAATCGGGACTGGAGGGATGACTCAGTAGTTAAGAGGACTTGCTGCCCTGCCAGGGGAACCAAATTTAGTTTCCAGCATTCACATTGGCCTACTCCCAATGGTCTGTAACACCAGATCCAAGTGATCTGACACCCTCTTCTGGCCTCCGTGAGGACCCACATTCCTCTGAAAACACACACACACACATACACAGAGAGTGAGAGAGAGAGAGACAGAGAGAGTAAAGTGAGAGGGGGAAAGACTAGTTTTGTGTGTGTGTGTGTGTGTGTGTGTGTGTGTGTGTGTGACAGGATCTCCCATCTGTATTGTCTTTTAAAATCACATATAAACTAAAATGACCTTGATCCAATCCTCTTGCCTCTAACTCCTGGGTGCTTGGATTCCAGGTGTGCAGCACCACACCTCAGTTCAAGCAGTGGTGAAGATGGGACTCAGATTTTCTT
Organism: Rhombomys opimus; assembly: GCA_010120015.1. Classification (NCBI taxonomy): domain Eukaryota; kingdom Metazoa; phylum Chordata; class Mammalia; order Rodentia; family Muridae; genus Rhombomys; species Rhombomys opimus. Next base: position 3,445 of record REGO01001187.1, read on the forward strand.
GTGGTTGCTAAGCATTTGGTCAGCTGAACCATGTCTCCACCCCCTGACTTGAACCTTTCATTTCTCCATGCACTGTGCCTACTGGGAGAATTTTAGGAGGACGTGCTGATCTAATTGGATATCAGTGGGGGTATTTGAGGGTTCGGTGGGACTGTGCTGACTGCCGGTTTATTCACCTCCTGCCCTCCATCTTCCTGACGCTTAAAATGTTTCCTCCATGAACTCCATGACAGGTAGAGTTGCCCAGTTGGGAGAGCCTTGTTTAGCTACAGAGAAATTAAGTCGAAAAGAACAGAAAGTAGTTTAAGGAATCTCCATCATTGGCTGGGGGATAGTCTGCCCTTCCTCATCAGTTCTTTGTGTGTGTGTGTGTGTGTAATTATAATTTATTTCATACAGTTTTTCATAATGGATAAATACACCAACTATTGTAATTTATTTTATAATTTATTACAATTTATTCACTTGTATCCCAGCTGTAGTCCCACCCTCATCCCCTCCCAATCCCTCATCTCCTTCCAGGCCCCTTCCCCAGTCCACTGATAGTGGAGGACCTCCTCCCCTTCCATCTGACCCTAACCTATCAGGTCTCATCAGGACTGTCATTCGTAGTCTTCCTCTGTGGGATGGTAAGGTTGCTCCACCTCAGGGGGAGGTGATCAAAGAGCCAGCCACTGAGTTCATGTCAGAAACAAAATCTGGAAACAACCCAGATGTCCCTAAACTGAGGAATGGATACAGAAATTATGGTACATTTATACTACTCGCCAGTTAAAAACAAGAGAATTATGAAATTTTTAGGCAAACAGTGGGAACTAGAGAAGATCATTCTGATTGAGCTATCCCAGAAGCACAAAGACACATGGTGTATATACTCACTTATAAGTGGATATTAGACTTATAAGATAATCATACTAAAATATGTACACCTAAAGAAGCTAAGCAAGAAGGAGGACCCTGGGTAAGATGCTCAATCTTCATTCAGAAAGGCCAAGGGGATAGACACTGGAAGAAAGTGAAAATAAGGAACAAGACAGGAGCCTACTACAGAGGACATCTGAAAGACTCTATCCAGCAGGATATCAAAGTAGATGCTGAGACTCATAGCCAATCTTCGGGCAGAGTGCAGGGAATCTTATGAAAGAAGGGACTACAAAGAGACCAACTAATAAATAAATAATATATCTGAACTAATAAATCTGGGCCTAGGAATCTTTTATGAGACTGATACTACTCATCAGCTGTTTACAGAGGTGGGTGCCATTCTGGTTTCATTTTGTTGTTGTGATGATAAAACTTTCTACCCAGAAGCAACTGGCAGAGAAAAGGATTAGACTTAACACTTCCAGGTCACAATCCATCAATGAGGGAGGTCATGATGGGACCACGGAGGAACAACCCTGCTTGCTGGCTTGCTCTCTAGCTTGCTTGCTCACAGGCTCACACTTAGCTAGCCTTCTTTCACTGCCCAAAACTTCTGGAGTTGAAATTGTGCCACCTGAAATGGGCTGGGTTCTCCTTAATCAGTGAATAACCAAGACAATTTCCCACAGATATGTCCTAAGGTCAAACTAATCTAGACAATTCCTCAGTCGAAGCTTTCCTCTCAGATGAGCCTCCTAGGTCTCAAGGTGACAATTAAAATGTGTTTTAGAAGGTGAAAGAACATGGTGAAGGCACTGGCCACCATTAGTTTCATCCAAAACAGATCTGTACAGCAAGACTATACGTTCCTTCAGTGAACCGTCTGAAGAACCACAGTGGGTCTTTGAGAATACGTTTCTGAAAGAAACTTTGAGAAGGATATGGAGTCTGGCAGTGGGGGCACACACCTTTGATCCCAGCACATGGAAAACAGGGGCAGGTGGATGTCTGAGTTTGAGGCCTGGTCTATAGAGGTGTTCCAGGACAGCCAGGGCTACACAGAGAAACCATGTCTTTAAAAAAAAAATTAAAAATAGAGAGAGAGGGAGGGAGAGAGGGAGACAGAGACATTATCATGTATATACTCGAGATCAAAGTGCACACATATGATGGAACCAACAATTACAGTCTAGCCACAAAGGAGGTGGCAGATGAACCCTCCTTCTTGTGACACTGGCCAGGGCTGCAGCTCCCAGGCACGGGATCACAAAGGAAAGCCAATCATACAAAATGGAATTTGGCCATGCTGAGCTATCAAAGCTAGTCCATTAGGTGTGAAGATGGTCAGTTAGTAATTATCAGGTTACTGAAATTCAGAAATGGCGACTGTTAATTGATAAAGGAAGTCCTAGGCCCTAGTGGGCAGTGGTATTCCCGAGGCAGGGGATTTTGAGCAGTATAAGAGATAAGTACTTGGGGGCTGCAGAGATGGCTCAGTGGTTAAGAGCATCAGCTGCTCTTCCAAAGGTCCTGAGTTCATTTCCCAGTACCCACAAAGGAGGCTTACAACTATCTACACTGGCATCTGAGGCTATCTTCTGGGATGTGATAGATCACTCAAATGATTTTTTGTTTGTTTGCAAGAGTAAGTTACAAACCACTTTACATACATACATATAGGTGGATGGAACAAACCAAACCACCTTACCTACATATGCATACACCATGATGGATGGAACAAACAAAAGAGCAAGCTCCATCCCAACCTTACATACATACACATACATACAACTTTTCAGATGAAACAAACTCTAAAGAGTGAGGTCCAAACTACCCGACATGCATACACCTTAGTGGATGGAACAAGACCCAGAAGGCCAGTTCAGACCACACTTTTACTCTTTGTCCACAGCTTATCTATCCCAGAAAGATCTTTCAAGCTAAACACACAATGTGGTTACACTCAATTTTTCTTTGAGTACAATACATATATGCAAAAAAAAAAAGAAAGAAAAAACAAAACAAAAAAAAACCCCACATATTCCCCTATACCTTCACATGATGAAATGTTTTATGTATTATGGGTGAAAAACAAATATAAAAAACAAGTTAGTCCCAAGACCCCATATACACTTCTAATTAACCAACTTGTGATAAATTAACAAGATGAGCCAGCAACTTAACTTCTCAGCCAACATTTCTTTACTGGCAAGGTGCAATTTGGGGTAACCAAGAATCAATTACAATAAAAATAATCTTATGAAAGTCTTTAAAGTATCACAAATCTAAACTTTTATATAAAAATAAGCCACCTCTACTTTAAATCTTGATGGGTGGGGTGTGCATCTGCTCATTAATAACTTACTTAAAACATATCAAGAAGCTGAGGGCAAAAACAAGTATAAGGAAATCAATTGTTGTCTCAGTTACAGGCCCAGCTGGAGAATGTCAGTCAGTAAGTGCTACCTTGGGCTTTTATTTCTGCTCATCAACCTTAAAGAGTCCCTGGCTTTACTACTAAGAGGGTATTTTCTTAACTTTACATGGTTCTCTAAGAATTTTTACATTAGTCATTAGTAAAAACATCTTACCTGACCTTGCAAAACAATCTACAAGTTGCTAAGGGGAAGAGAGGTTAGCCTAGACTCTGGGCAGGAAAATTCACAGTAGGGAGTCGGTTATGCCAGCCAAAAGAACCACGTTATGCTTTTGAAGGACTGAGGGATTTCTGGAAGTAAATTGGTAGCTAGGTTTAATGTGATAATAAGGAACCTCTGCCATTTGTCTCAGATTTGAAACCTACATCTATGGAAATATCAACTTTAGAGAGCAGCATGGTCTCCAATGGGTAATGATTATCAAATGAGCCTACAAGGAAGAAAGGTGGCAAAGAAGATTCTATAATTTCTTTACTTTCTTTAAATCTCATTTCTTCTCTGTAACGGAGGGCAGTTACACAGGCTGGCCTCAAATTTCTCTCTTATTCCTTCTCCATAGGCCACTCTGTTCAACTGAGAAGATTCTGTAACCTGAGGCTTGCCTGCAACATCACTGATAAATAAACATTAGGTGTAACTCATTTTACAGAGTCCCACCCCCAAAGCACTGGGTGAGTGGGCATCTCACATCCAGAAACATCTGCAATAAGAAATGCTGTGACGTCTCAAACTTTTTATCCCAAGCATTTCAGAGATAAGGTGGTTCTCCTCCAGCCTCAGGGCATGTTTCCCACCAACCCAGGAAAGCAGGAGGGGAAGATTAGGTGAAAAACTTGGAAGGCCAGCAAACATGACTGAAATCAGACATTCTAGGAACCACCACAGAGAACAAGTTCTACTTTAATTCAAGAAAACAAAGGCTATATGTTGTTGGAGCCTGCCAGCAGAAATGAACGGTTCTTGAGTCAGGAGTGAGGATTAAAATAAATAAACTAACACACAACACATGGGACCTTTCCGAGAGGCTCTATTGGAGAGTAGACTCAATCAGCAGCCTGGCTGTATTGCAGAGTGCTTTTAAGCCAGACTAAAAACAGCTCAGAACAATGGGTTAAATTTACAAGAAGGTGAAACAAGAGGTGTGATCTTGACAAGCTATCTCACCTGCTGTCACAAACAAAAGGAGATGGACTTGGAAATTCTTCCCTGCCTTCAGTGAAGGCCTGGTAAAAGCAGTGTTTCTGCTGAGATTTAAATATCAAAGCAGCTGCCAGAACAGTGGCTCCCAACAATATATCCCTTGGGACTGGGGTGCTCCAAGGATTGGTGTATATAATTGTTTAAAATTAGGCACATCTAGGATGCTTGCTTTGCATTAAACAGCACACTCCTATCATATGAACAAGAACACAGTACCAAATAATTATCCTATAGGTGAAGGGAGTGGAGAGTTAGCTAGGCTATGTCCAAGGCCATCCATTAAATGTGGTTGGTGGCATCTGAGAGATCAGGAGGCTCTGGTGGGGAGAGGGAGTCCTGCACCATAATGCATAGCTCCGAATGGCTGTCCAGAAGGGGAGGGCTGCAACCTTAAACAGCAGGGTACTTCTATCCAGAGAAGAGACACTCTGCCTGCAATTTGCATGCAATTAACAACTAAAAATGGAGATCTTTTGTTGGCAGATCTTTTCACATTCACAAACTCAGGTCCTCAACAGCAAAAAGTGCTCTTATCCAATTAATTAGCCAATTAATCAGCCACTGTTCTAGAGTACCAAAGTTCAGTTCCTACTGTGCACATCAGTCAGGTTACAATCTCCTTTAACCTTACCTTCAAGGAGTCTGAAAGTCTCTTCTGGCCTTCAGGGATACCTGCACTTACTGTGCATATACTTCCATATAAACCCTTACAAATATACTTAATTAAAAATAAAATAAACCTAAAAATAGATCTTTAAAAATCAAGTTATACTTTGTATTTTACTAAAGGCAGATGAGCATGTAACTTGGTAAAAAGCTGAAGATCTTCTGTGTTCCTTATTCTTCTCCTCTCTCAAATGTTGATATTACAGCCATGTGCATCCAAACCTTTATCCACGGTTTCAAAAATACTGCTTCATTAATGAAACTTAGCAATTATACAAAAATGTAATCTGTGTGTGAACAGGCACGCAGTATATATATGTGTGTGTGTATAATTCAAAATAAAATAATTAAAACACTAATAACAGTTGAATACAATTAACACTGTCATATTGTTACCTAAAAATTAATCAGAATTATCTGGATGGTGGGTGGCTTAGGCCTTTAATTCAAGCACTCTGGAGGCAGAGGCAGAGAATTCCCTGTGAGTTTGGGGCTAGCCTGATCTACAGAGGGAGGTCCAGGATAAACATGGTTAAAAACAAACAATCTAAAAATCATAGTTTAGCTGACTAAAAGATTTGAGAGGGATATGCAGCACAAAAGACCATGTAGACTAATATTTTGAGTGTTTATTACTTCATTTCTTTTTAAATATTTTCATGTTCTCATTAAGCATTATCATTTTTTTTTTTCCAATCTGGTGATATTTTTGGAACCAGCTCTCAGTTTCTGGACAAAGAACAGAGGGATCCTGAGACCATAGGTACCATTTCTCTGTAAAACAACTTAGTCTTTTCAAGGGAGAAAACTAGTTCAAGCCCAAGGCCTGTGCTCTAGGCACATGGTCTCACTGTGGGAGATGGAAATGAGGTTTACAACAGGTGTTAGTTAGCTTTTTTAAATGATGTTTTCGGTATTACACATCAGTGCCTGTGATTATGTGGAAGTGTTCCATCTCTTTGGATAAGCTGCTGTATTAAGATCAGTGGTGTGGGATTGCAGAAAAATCACAGGCCTGGCCAGGCTCAGATCCAGCAAGCCAGGAGGCAGATGTAGTAAGGTGCAGGCCTCTTGGACTGAAAGGCAGGTCTCAGCCCAGTGGGTGCTTCACCTGAGGTCAACAGAGTTTGTGGATATACTGCACTATCCAGCCACCAGAGCTGGCGGCCAAGTCCTGGGAATTCAGTGGCAAATCTCCAGGGAGGAGGGGAGTACTCCATCCCCCCAGGATAAATGACTGACAAATTTCAAGTAGCCATGGTGGAAAGCTGATTATATCATGAAACACAATTTTGTCCTGTGATATCAAGGATAAACCTTGGGCCATGAGAGGGGCTTAAAGGGTAAGCTTAAAGGGTGTTTGATTCCCTGGGGATAGAGATACTAGGGATAGTTGATTTACATATTGTGGTACAGTACCTCATTTGCATGTAGTATCACAGTACTAGTACAAGGAGAATATGTTAATTAATTATCCTATTCATGGGGGAACATCTCCAGGTACAGTTGAAGGGCACTTGCTGAAAGCCAAGATCTCCTTAGGATAGGGTGGAGTACTTTCAGAAATCCACAGGTGCTTGCTGAACAGGTTTCTTATCAGGAAAAGGACAGGCCTGTAATCTTCACTTAAGGCTATGTGATGCTCCTTATGAGATCTGAGGTTCCCCAGATCAGGCAAAGAATGAATCCCACTGAGAAAGCGAGTCCACTGTTACACACCAAGCTCAGAGGCTATCTGGAATGGTCATACTACAAAATTATATTCAGAGTCCCACAACTGAGGTTCTGCAACAATTCCTCAGTATCAACAGTTTGTTTAACAGGGCTCATTATGCAGTACCAGCCTGTCTGTTGGCTGTTTTGTGATAATGAGAATCGAGGCCAGGGCCTTCTGCCCTGGCAGGTCCTCTAGCAATTACCAACATCATTGTTTTCCATTATCAATGACAGCATCTTATATACTAATGGTTTTGCATTTCTGTGAAGATTTTTAAATTGTGCAAACATAATTTTTTAATATATTACGCCATAAAAGAAATCATGCCTTGTCAACACCAAGAGTCACTTAAGAACAGTCAAGGTCAGTATGTAAACTGTTAGAAGACTGAAGGACACATTGGCTGCCTGAGTCACCCTTAGAAACTTCTCTAGGTTGTAGAATTCAGTCAAAAACAGTTACAGGGATCAGGTCTGTAGTGTCTGTAGTGAAGGAAAAGGAAAGTAAGAATGTCCAGATGAAAGAATACAGAAAATCAGAGAAAACTCACTCTTGCCATCGTTACACGACTAGGGTCTTACACAGCAGGGTCTGGCAAAACTTATGCACCTAAAATAAATCAATTTCAATTTCTAAAGAAAAAAATAACATATACAGGAAGAAAACCTTAGGAAATTACATGTGCATGTGTATTGTCACCATTTTCATTGTCTTATCCTCTAGGATGCCAGAAGACTACATTTGATATCCTGGACTTGGAAACAGACAGTTCTGAGCCCTTGATGTAAGTGCTAGGAATTAAAATTGGCTTCAAAAGGGAGTAGTACCACTAACTCTCTAGTTCCCAGTTATGTCATTATAATGGAGAGGATGAAGATGCTGCATTACCCCTTCTGTCTCCTAGCACTTGAAGGTGATGAAGACTCTGATAAATGGCTGCTGGATTTCTCCCCCTCTGTGAATGGACTTCCCGTATTACTTCTTATTTTCATTGCTACCACAGTTTTCTTGATATGAGTACATGTAACAAAAGGCTTTGTTGAAACCAGTCAGATTATATTAGAAAAATATTCATTATTTGAGATATAGCCTAACTTTTTGGAATCAATCGGAGACAGGATATGTCTACATAGCCACGGCTGTTTTAGAACTCAATCTGTGGATCTGGACATAGTGGCACACACCAGTAATTCCAGAACTCAGGGAGGAAGAGGCAGGCAGATCTCTGTGACTTTAAGGCCAGCCTGGTCTACAAAGTGAGTCCAACACAACCAAGGATACACAAGCAAATTTTCTCTCAAAAACAAACAAACTCCAGATACACCTGGCTCTGCCTCCTTCAGCAAATCCTACTGGCCTGCACCACCAGAACTGGAACTTGAAAGAAAAATTCACAACTTCATATGAAAAAACAAAAAACTCAGAATTGACAAAATGATCCTATACAACAACTTATTGTCTGGAGGTATCTCCATCCCTGATCTCAAGCTGTACTACAGAGAAATAGTAATAAAAACCACATGGTACTGGCATAGAAACAGAATGGTGGCTCAATGGACTCAAATTGAAGATCCAGAAATAAACCCATACACCTACAGTTACTTGATTTTTGACAAACAAGCCAAAACCACATAACGAAAAAAAGACAGCATCTTCAACAAATGGTGCTGGTCTAACTGGATGTCTACATGTAGAATAATGCAAATACATCCATATTTAGCGCCCTACACAAAACTAAAGTCCGAGTGGATCAAAGACCTCAATATAAAACCAGACACACTAAATTGGCTAGAAGAAAAAGTGGGGAAGAGCCTTGACCTCATTGGTACAAAAGACAACTTCCTGAACAGAACACCAACAGCACAGGCTCTAAGAACAACAATCAATAAATGGGATCTCATGAAACTGAAAAGCTTCTGTAAAGAAAAGGACACTGTTGTTAGAAGAAAAAGATAGCCTACACACTGGGAAAGGATCTTCACCAACCCTATATCTCACAGAGGACGAGTATCTAGAATGTATAAATATCTGAAGAAGTTAAAAAGCAACCAAGTAATCCAAATAAAAAAATGGCGTACAGAGTTAAACTGAGAATTTTCTCTAGAGGAATATAGAATGGCAGAGAAACACTTAAATAAATGTTCAATGTCCTTATTCATCAGGGAAATCAAAACTACCCTGATATTTTACCTTACACCCATCAGAATAGCTAAGATCAGAACTCAAGGGATGACACATGCTAGAGATGTTGTGGAGAAAGGAGAACCCTCATTGACGGTGGGAATGTACCCTTGTACAACCACTTTGGAAATCAATCCAGCACTTTTTCAGAAAATTACGACTAGTGCTATCTCAAGATCCAGCTCTACCACTCCTGAACATATACCCAAAAGAGGCTCAAATATAGAACAAGGACATTTGTTAAACTATGTTTATAGCATTTTCTTAATAGCCAGAATATGGAAACAACCTAGATGGCCCTCAACAAAGGAATGGATATAGAAATTGTGGTATATTTATACAACGGAATACTACTCAGCAATTAAAAACAAGAATATCATGAAATTTCTAGGCAAATGGATGAAACTAGAAAATATCATCATGAATAAGGTATCCCAGAAGCAGAAAAACACATATGTAATATACTCACTTATAAGTATATAGTAGCCATATAAGATGAACATACTAAAATGTATAGTACTAAAGAAGCTAAAACAAGGAGGACCCTATGTAAGAGGCTACAACCTTGATCAGAAGGACAAACAGGATAAGACTTTGGAAGTAGGGAACAGAACACAGGGAACAGGACAGGAGCCTTCCACGGGGTCCACTGAAAGACTCTACTCATCAGGGTTTTGAAGGAGATACTGAGAATCATAGCCAAATTTTGAGCAGAGGGCAGAGATTACGGAAAAAATGGGGAGATAAAAAGAGCTGGAAGGGACAGGTGCTCCACAAGGAGACTAACAGAGCCAAAGAACCTGGTTCCAGGGTGGCCTGCATAGACTGATACTCCAACCAAGGACCATGCAGGGAGAGAACCTAGAAGCTCTGCACATAGGAAGCCCATACGCTGCTCAGTTTCCAAGTGGGTACCCTAGAAAGAGGTTCAGGGGCTCTCTCTGACATGGACTCAGTGGTCAGCCTTTGATAACCTCTCCCTGGGGGGTGAAGGGTGGGGTACAGCCTTACCAGGCCACAGAGAAAGATGCCATCCCTGATGAGACTTGATAACCTAGGTTCAGATAGAAGAGGAGGAGGTCCTCCCCTGTCAATGGACTAGGGGAGGGGCATAGAGAGATTGAGTCAGACTGGGAAGAGAGTGGGATGGGGTGGAGGTGGGGACTACAGCTGGGATATAAAGTGAATAAACTGCAATAAACAACAAAAAAATAAAAATAAAGCAAAAAAAGATTAGAAATAAAATATTAAAGAATAGCTTAAAATTTTTCCTCATTTGTCTATAGAGAAAAATTATAGTTTCCCTATAAGCATAATTTTCAAATCTCAAGAGGCCAAACTATAAAAAAGAAAATCAAGAAAAACCATTAAAAAGGGTGAAGGACATGGAACAATAAAAATTGTGGAGAATATTTAAGTATTTAAGTTTTAGAAGAATGTTCCATGTTCTGAGACTATCGCTTCAAGAACAAAAAAGAAATAAAACTATCACATAAGGAAAACCTGAAAGTATCTATTTTCAATCATCTGCACTATACAAAAGGCTATTTGTTGCATCCTTCAACTTTCAATATATCTGGAAGTAGTAAGCATCACTAAGTTTTCCAAGAAGCATCTCTTTATAAATGTTCCCAGGTTGTTAGAGAATTCTAAGCCCAAAGGACTGTGGACTCAATTTGCAAGTTTTGAACTAAATGACACACAGAGATCTTTTTCCTTCTAAGTCTTAGTAAACTACAAAGACAGCAAACCTTAGATTTTTGGTCATCCTTAAACAGTCAGAACATTCTTGCGTGCTGAATACAAAGGGAAGGACAAAATGAATGAATGCTCATGACAGAATTCCTCCATCTGTGATGCTGTGGAGGACACTAGAATTTTCAACTGTGAGGCACGCACACACTTTTACAAACATATGTCATATCAAAACCTTTCCAGAATGTAACTTGTTCATGGAAGCTCCTAAAGAAAATATTATGAAATAAAAGAAATAGGGAATATTTCTATAAAAAAATTGTTGCAGGATAAAATAAAAAACTACTAGGATCTTGTGTGAAAATCAGTAGAAATAATTATTTTAAAAGAACTGAATCTATGTCACAATATTGTTTAAAGAAATCAGAGAGATTGTGGATATAAAATACTGAACATTTGCCACAGTTGAAATAAATCAAGGAGAGGCAAGAGAGCATTCCTATACAGGAATATCTCTTTTTCTCTGCCCTGAAGATAGACATATCTGGTTCAGCAAAGCTGGTAAGAGTGCTCTCCAATTTATGTTACTGGCTAGTACTTAACTTTATACTACACTTTTTTGTTTAATTGTTGTTTTGTATTACCTAGACCTGGTATGAAGAACATATCACTTTGTTGATCTAAAATTTCTTAATAATAAACACCTTTGTTACTCTAGTACAATTTCTACAGTGACACGTTAGAATATTGACTCTAAATGTGTTTTATAACCATTAGCATTTACAAAAGTAAAAAAACATGGTGATTCTTTCAGCTACATTTCATCCTATTCTTAGGAAGGAATGTTCTGAATTCTCCATAATAATAAAACTGATGATCTGCACTGAATCCAATCATGTAAAAAACAATATTAGAATTAGAAGAATAGAAAATTATTTGATATGGGTGTAACTCAGTGTATAGTATGTATGAGGTCATGAACTCTATCCTAAGCACGAAACACACAGTTAGTCACACACACACACACACACACACACACACACACACACACACACACTCAAGTCTATAAAGGTGATTTTTAAGCAGAAGTTATCCTTATGCCTAGGAGAGTCACACAGATATATGAAAAAGAAGCCAAGACTATATAGCTGGGCTTTAAAATAAGGTGTGAGAGTGCACATTGAGAGAAAGAGAAAGAATACAGGGCATAGTTAAATATGTAAAATATCACCAATCAGGTAAATATGAAGATCAAATGTTAATTCTTGGTAATATTTTGCTTAAAATTTATGTTAATTTTGTATTATTAGAATCATTTATGATTAGACAAATTTATTTTACAATATAAGCAATAGTGGAAAAACACATAAGTCTATATATAAGCAATAACAACCAGGAGAAAACAGTTTAATTATGGTAGGAATATTTGGATTGAAACTGTATGTTAGTGGATCATTTAATAAAATTATTTTCTCTTTTGTGACACTGTAGCTAACATGGAACAATCTTGCTTCATATTGATTTCTACATATCATGCTGTAGATACATTTATGTGCATGGAATATACATATTATTTCTACATACCACTGCCTAAATTCTCACTCTCTCTCTCCTGTACCCTCTTCTTATATCTCCATATTTCATTATTCTACAAACTGTCTCTCTCCTAGTTATGAATATGGAATGTCATTTTTTGTTTTATATTCACATACATTGGCACAGCTTATGATGTCCTCAATGAATATCTTCAGTGGAAGAGGTTTCCTGTTTCCCTTCTTGGCATCGTTCATGGCTCTGCTCAAATGCAATTAAAAAAAAACACAATACAATAAAATGAATCGGTGAGTAGAGTATTACAAGCTAATCATTGTCAATATTTTATCAATATTATCTTAGCTTTGAACACAACTTCTGGACTATGCATTATTAGAATTGAGAATATTCAAAATGTTTCAGAAAGAAAGACATGGTCAGATAATAGCACATTGATCTAGCAAGCACAGCCAGTCTTCAAAATTTTTGTCTGTGAGGGAAGGGCAGAAACCTCCTTGATTTCAAAGCAGAAAGCAGCAGATGATTTGAGCATACATGGGAGAGTAACATCTACTGAGTGGAAATTAAAATAAGTCTGGAGAAGACTGCTTCCTCCAATAGAAAGAGGAGATGATGAAGAGCATAGCATAGAGAACTTCCTCATAATTAAGCAAAATATGCATTTGAACAAGAAAATTTAAAGCAGTAGCTAGGAAACTTGTAATCAACAGCACATTTGAAAACAGTCTATGAAATACATTTTTATAAAAAAAAAATACAGCAGACTACCATTCCTTTATCAATGAGGAATTAAAATGAGTAAAATACCTTTAGAGAAAACAGTACCACCGCTCTTTCTAGTCCATGAAACTATAATTTAAAAAGTGAAAAATGCTATGGTATTTAATATTATTCCTCATTAAAAATAATATAAAGCCAATTTTCATCTGTAAGCATGCAGGTGTATCTGGCATTCGTCACATGACTGGGCTGCTGTTAGATCTGTTATTTCACTGGAAAACATACATGATAGGAATTAAACAATAGTGTTGATGCTGGTTGGGAATGTCTTGTTCACATAGAAAGGAATTATTATTTCATTATTCACACTAATGCAAATATAAAAATATGACCTTTGGTTAGAACACACACTTAAACAGGAAAAACACCTTTTACGATAAAAAATGTTCATTATTTTCTCATATGAATTATAGAATTGGCATGAAAGACATTAGTTCTTAGAAAACTAGTGCTTTATCTGTGTGAAACATAAGATCAATTCCTTTGGTGCTAATTAATAATGAGCCCACCTGTATTTAATTGTAGCATGTAACACTCAAATATAAAATGGTTTAGGATGAATGTGGCACACTAAGATTTCATAAAGTGAAAAGTATTATGTTGAATGAGTTAGACAACAGTTATATTGGATATATTCAAAGGGTCTTATCACCATCAACATTATTTTGTTGATGAAAGTACAACCCTTACCCATTTCGCTATTCTTTTCTACAATCTTTTTTAATTGATTTACTTTATAACTTATTCACTTTGTATACTTGTTGTAATTTCCTCCCTTATCTCCTCCCAATCATGCCCTCCCTCCTTCTTCTCTTCCCCTGCACCTCCCAGAGTTCACTGATAGAGAAGGAACTCCTGCCCTTCCATCTGACTCTAGCCTATCAGGTCTCATCAGGACTGGCTGCATTGTCTTCCTCTGTGGCTTCATAAGACTGCCCATAACCCCTCAGGGGGAGGTGATCAAAGAGCCAGCCACTGAGTTCATGTCAGAGACAGCTCCTGTTGTACATACTAGGGAACCCACTTGGACACTGAGCTGCCATGGGCTACGTCTGTGCAGTGATTCTAGACTATCTGCATGTATGTCCTTCCTTGGAGAACCAGTCTCAGAAAAGACACCTGGGCCCAGATTTTTTGGTTCTGTTGCTCTCCTTGTGGAGCTCCTGTCCCCTCCAGGTCTTTCTGTCTCCCCCTTCTTTCATAACGTTCCATGCACTTTGCCCAAAGTTTGGCTATGAGTCTCAGCATCTCCTTCGCAAGATTCAGCTTTACAATTCCTAGGCATATATCCAAAATATCCTCAAATATACAAGGAAATTTGCTCAACCATGTTCATAGCAGTTTTATTTATAATAGACAGAATCTGCAAAGAACCAAGATGTCCCTCAACGGAGGAATGGATACAGAAATTGTGGTACATTTACACAATGGAATACTACACAATGGAATATACTCAGCAATAAAAACAAGGATATCATGAAATTTGTAGGCAAATAGTAGGAACTAGGAAAGATCATCCTAAGTTATCCCAGAAGGAGAAAGATACACATAGTATATACTCACTTGTAAGTGGATATTAGATATAATATATAGGGTAAACATACTAAAATCTGTATACCTAAAGAAGCTAAGTAAGAAGGATGATCCTGGGTAAGATGCTCAATTCTCATTCACAAATGCAAATGGGACAGACATTGGAAGAGGGAGAAAACAGGGAACACGAAAGAATCCTACCACACATGGCCTCTGAAAGACTCATTCCACTATTCTTAATTCTACTATTTTATAGACCTATGCCAGGTACTGTTTTTCATTCATAAGCTAAAATGTGAGTTATTTCAGATTTCTGAAAATTGTGATCCTTGTTGCCAGGAACATTCAGATACATTTTACTTCTCTTTTGCCATGGTTCTACATCCATAAATCGAGCTGCATATCCATACTGAAATTCTCTGTGACTGATTCTTGACAAGAGACTCTCACCTTTCATGTTTACACTATTAACTGCTCACCCACTTTGTATTCTGCCTGAAACCACTCTTATCAGAAGGGTGGATTATGCTTGTGGCCCTCAATATGCAAGTGTAAACAGATAGTACATCTAATATCACCAAATTAAAAGGTGACATAGATAGAAACATCAAAGGAATTTGGTTATATGCATTATTGAAAATGCCTGGTGCATATTTAATAGAATGTGCACTACTGTCAATTTGACTTTCAAATTTCACTCCTTCATAAAAATAAAAGTTTAATGGGAATAATGTCAGTAAATACTTCATATATCCCTAGACATATTCTCTCATATTCCAGATGGGAGAAACACCGAAATTTAACATAGAAAATCTTCA
Organism: Rhombomys opimus; assembly: GCA_010120015.1. NCBI lineage: Eukaryota > Metazoa > Chordata > Mammalia > Rodentia > Muridae > Rhombomys > Rhombomys opimus. The sequence goes on from REGO01001187.1 coordinate 18,891, forward strand.
GATATTGCCACACCAACTCCAGTATCGTCTGTGTAGCACGACAATGGTCATGCTGCTAGATGGGAGATACGTTTCCCTCAGCAGTAAGCTCCCTGGAGGTCTCTGGCAAAGTGCTTGCCCCTGGCCCCCTAAGCCAAAAAGACATACTTCGAGATTCCTATGCTTCCTCGGTTGAGGGGTTGGATTAATGAGCTTTTTGTTGTTTCTCTATGATTCTTGGAATAGCACAATTAACTATTCAAGGAAACACATTTCTGATAGATTATTAAAAGCTTTAGCAAGAATAGAGTGGAAGAAAAATAAAATTTTAGGAGAAGTAATGAATCAGATTCAGTATCAGGAATTGCTTGTGGAAAATCCAGACATTATAGATAATGAAAGAGCAAGAACTTTAGGTCTTTCTAAGGAAATTATTTCATCAGGATCTGTCAAGATAAATGCCTCTGGGTGTTCCCACTGCAGTCATTCATGAAAGGAAGCATTACAAGATTAGGGGAAAATAGTGGGCTCCTCCTTTAGGAAAATATAGCATGGGAAAGTACAGAACTACTGCAGAACCATTACCATACACAGGTGTTTATGATGAAGCAGGAATAAGATGGGTAAACATAGGATGTCAGAAGGTTTTATATTATACTATGAGTTTTATGGACAGACTGGCTCCAGCATGTCCCCCTTGATGCCTTATCTCTAAGGAGGATCGTAAATCTTTGGCCAACTTGGCTCGGAGGACCATAACAGCCCCTGGCTTTCCCCTTCACTGGTTAGTAACAATGAAACTGCATAAATAACCACGAGTTTGAGGTTTTATGTCCTTTGTTTGGTTTGATTAAAAGCTTTTAGGCCAAGATTTCTTGTGGGCACTGCTTTATGCCTGGTTACCCTTTCGAGTTAAAATGTAAACTTTGTATTGTTGGTAAAAGTCTAAATGTTCCGGGAAGTATGCCAACTTCAGGGTGTTTCTTTATGTAATCACTATAAAATTGTTAGCTTGACTTCAGTAAATCGCAGCAGATTCAAAACCTTCTTGGTGTCGTGTCTGTCTGTTATCGCTGAACCCGTGCCTTCCTGAGTATCCAAATCACTGATTCTCCTGAGGTTGTGGGACCTGACTGGGTCGGTCCATGGCAAGATATATTACCAAAGGACAAGAAAATATTGAGAGAACAACACAAAGATGATCTTCTTCCTCAAGTCTACAGAAATGCTTTCCAGGTTAAGAATAAAGTCACAGAACCCAGAAGTTATACAACTTGCAAGCACTTGTGTTGTGTCAACTCTGTAATGAGACTAGACATATGGACAGAGGAATGAAGGGGGTTGCCTGTGATTAAATCTTAATGTGGAAAAGACATATGAATTTTGGTATAAACTCGCATAGAACAGAAGGTTTACACTACATAATCCCTGTGATTCCAAACTTCATATTCAAGATATTCTCAGTATACCATGATCACATCTTCTCTTGAAAGATCAGAATGTGATTTTGAAATTTACCTGTAGTGCACAAATCAACTGTGTCTCCTGTGATATTCTAATGACACTGGTCCTCATCTGTTGAATATAGACACCAGTGATATTCTGTTGCACAGACATTTAAGACCTTTTGCAGTCTAAGGGTAACTATTTTTATCTGTACACTCAAATACAACTTTTAGGAAATTAACTTGAGGGTATAGGAGGTATTTTTTCAAAATCAATTATACTATGCAATATCATGGAGAAGAGATTAATTTGTGTACTTTCAAAACACAGAAAATACCAGGTTATTTTGCAGTGAGGAATGTGAAGAATGAGGTAAGGCCTGGTCCTGTCATGTTCTTCATATAACACAATGCACTTCATTTTCACCCCAAAAGTTTTGTGGAGTCCTGATGAACATCACAGATTAAAATCTTAAGGAACCTACTTACATATAGAAATGCGTGTGATGAAAAGTATAGACACACTTGGTCATCATAGAAGTGGAAAACTTGAGTTGGCAGCCTGCATACAATCACACTAAGAAACTCTTATTTAGTAAATATTCTGGAGAAGAGATTTATATTTTCCATGTGAGTTACCATTATTCTGATCCAAAATTTCTACAGCCAGACTTTTTCTGAACATAGATCCAAGCTGTCTTACCGAAAAGTGGCAACAAGATGTTCCTTGGGACAGAACAGGTGAATGGACTTGCAAGCAGAGCTGCTGTCTGTCCTGAATATGTCCACAAAGTCATCTATCCGTAAGTTACTCAGTGAAATGGACTCTTATTTTAAACCTTTCTTCCACCTAGAAAGAGAATCAAGTATCGGTTAATTTGCTTTTCATTGTAGTTGGAATTCTTGTAGTAAGACCCAGTTCTTCCTGTCCCAAAGCAGAAGAGGACTCATCCCTCTCTATGATCAAGGCACAGCTTATACCATGTTACACAGACCTCAACAAAGCCTGTGTTGAAAGAAGTCACTCGGTACACACTTCTTGATGGTCACAAATACCTATAGACTGGTCTTTTTCTGATTGGTGTTTTGTAGTGTAGGTATACTATGGATTTTAAAGGCATAGCATTTTTAGAAAGCTACCTCTTTCAATATTTCTCCCCCCCCCCGCCATTTAGCTAAATACTAACCTTTTTTACATTATTTCCATATCAAAAACTAGTTAAGAATTTTTTTTATTAATTTTGATAACCTTTTCAAAAGAAATACTATAGAAATACTGTCTGACATAATAATATTCACATTCCATTGTCCTTTACCCTGTACTAAGTAGTCATGCCAGCTTACTGCTGTTGCTCCTTCAGTGAACCCACGATGTGCAAATAACAGAGGATTTGCTTTCCAGTAACCTCATCAACTGATTACAAATGTCATCTTATCAAGCATTCTGATGTTATCAAAAGTGTTCTTGAAAAACAATTACCTGGGAGCATAAGTTTAATCGTCTCCACAATTTTATATGAAGTTGGTTCTTTGAGAATTTCACACACATATGCAATGTTGATTAATTTTTCTCACTCTCTCCTTTCTATCTCCTGAGAGTTCTTCCCACATTTGTGATTATTTTGTATTATTTTTACAACGGACTGAGAATTTTCTGGGGCATTTTTTATGTAAACCTGGATATGGAATTCTTCATTGGATACTGGTGAGCTAATATGTGGCTATACAACTAAACATAAGGACTCTGACTAAGGTTCAGGAGAAATAAGGTGACAAGTATAAACCCTGATTCAAAAATCCTAAACCTAAATATTTCTAAAATCCAAAACATGAAGATTTCCCAACCATCTAACATAACATGCTATAGTAAAAATACAAGCCCATCATGTAACATATGCTTCAGGATACACATACACACACCTCAGATATATGAAATATTCATTTTTACATTTGCTTTCCACCCTCAAGACATTCTCAATGCATACATGTGTGTGTATAAATGTATATATACATACATGTGTATGCATATATGAAACAAAATTGGGAAGTAATGCTTAATGAAACCTGTAACTTCTATTTATTAGAAATAATCTGCAATGAAAATGGAAAAATGACAACCATCTCTTATAAGCTTGATAATCCTCTTTTCATAATATAAATGGTAATCTCAAAAGTTTTAATTACTATTCCAATTCAACCAAAAATGAACAGCTTTTAAGAAATCAAACATATAGTTTCCATTATCCTCAAAAGTCAAAGTGAAATTCACTTGTTTCACAAATACATTGATGGAAAATGATCAGTATCTTTTTTTTTTATTTCAAATGAGTTGATTACCATCTTTCAAAATAAAATTAGAATTTCCAATTGTGGACGAAAGTGGAGCTGAGGAGAAATGACGAGAAAGATGGACAGATTGGACATACAGCTGGGCCATTCACTTAGGTTAGGCCTGCACTGGTTAGACACTAAGTCACCCTTTTCTAGGGTAGGAGCTTACAGTGAGAGAAAAATGTTGAGGGTTGAGAGTTTTCTCTCAGGGTTGAGAAACAAATGTATGCATTTGGTTGTCTCTATAATGTATAGAAGAACTCTCTCCTGCACCTTTAATTTTTTTCACAATTTATGAAGTGGATCTTCAGGAATATTACTCAATGACAGGAAAATTTACCCGCAAACTGAGAAGACTGTTTTATTGATGTCTGTCCTGAAATCTATTTATATACTGATGAGAATACCCCTTAAAATATGTACTTGATGAGGTCAGGACCAATTTTATTCCTTTCAGAATAATATGAAGGCTATGATCATGGCCCCTCAAGATTACATGTGATGTGGTCCTAGAAAGCACCTCCATGCTCATATGTAACAATGCAAATATATATATATATTCAATAACAGCAGTCCTTAGCATCTGCAGGATCACCAAGCAGGACCTACTTGGTTCCAGCAGTTCCCCTGATGAGTGTAGGAATAGTGTCTGCTTCTCATCTCTCCACACTAATTTGGAAGTTATGATTTCAGAGGCTTATATATATGATCCCCCTTGAGCAACCAATATAAGTGATTTTACCTTTCATATTTTAAATAATTTGAGAAAAATTTTAGTGTAGTCCACAAACTTCCAATACTCATAAGTTAGCTTCAAAATAACTATAATTGCTGACATGTGCTACCACACCTCTCTCATTTTCACGATTGTTACTATTCTTTCCTCAATTCAAACAACAGAATCACACTTTAATTCATTTTTTTATAATATGACTAAAACATTTGTGATGACAAAGTGAGAATGTGCACAGAAGAGAGTCCACTAAGCTTCAACCCTACTTCAAAAAGTCTGTACCACTGTGAAATTTTGAGAGTAAGAGAAATACCCCTCCCATAGGAAGAGCAGACCAATTGGATATCTAATATCAAATGGACAGTCCTGAAAACACATATACAATTAACATTATACTGAATGAGCTGATTATATTTATGTAGTTAGGAATATATATATATATATACACACACATATATGTACCTTAATATACTTCTGTAACAATAATTAAAAAAGAAGCTATGATTTTAAGAGACCAAGTAAGTGAACATGAGAGGATATGTAATAAGAAATAAAATGGGAAAATAATGAAGTAATTATAAAGCAATACATAAATCAAGAACTGTTTTATTTTTGTACAGTAAAGCCTAATCAAAGTGTAGCATCTAATAGTATGGTAGGCATGAAGGACATACTCAAAGTTTATTAGACACAACCAAATTATCATCAAACAAGGAGAGATGTTGTTTTTTTCTTGTTCTGTCTCTTCTGAGTTTCATGAAGCCTTGGCATAGCGAGGTTCGTTGAATTCCATTGGTGGTGAACTCCTCACAGGATTCCACATAGTTTATGGATTCTCCTAGGACAGCTCTCGACCTAACAGAACAGGTATTCAGTGGATAATTACAAGACTGATATCCATACTAAATTTCAAAGGGTGCACAGTTTTAAAAAACAGGCTCAATTCCCAAAGCAGGATTCTGTTGAGCTATAAGCATATTTAAAATGAAATAGGAAGAGGTCACTTAGGAAGGGAAGTATTGGGAAGAGATTGGAGAAATAGGCTTTTTTTTCCAGAAGTGATCAACTTGAGAGTCATGAGAAGACTCAAGTTTGAAGAAGTGTAGGTGGTAGGATATAGATCAATGGTTAACACTTTAATACAGTTACTCATGTCATAGGATACAACCATAACATTTTATGGTTATTATTATAAAATTATTTCATTGCTACTTCATAACTGTAATTTTGTTAGTTATGAATTCTAATGTAAGTCTCTGATAGGAAGATACCAAATATAGCATCTCCAAAGGTGAGAACCACTTGCCCAGAGTGAGGAAGGGGATGAATAAAGTAACTGTATTTCAACTAAAATCATTTTTTTTAAATTTGAGTAATAAAGACTATCCATTATTAATGAAGTTTGCCAATATTATTCATGATTTAAAAATTAAAGCAGGAAGCACATTGCAAAGCATCATATTGGAGAGAAAAAGAAATGCTAGAGTGATTCACAAAAAGAACAGATTGATGCCAAACATTAAATGAAGGCCAAAGTAGGTAACTCATAAAAATTGGCCATTGTAGTAGCAACATGGATGTCATTGTTCACCCTAATGTAATATGTGTGCAATAAGAGGCAAAATATTTGGTGTAAAACATGGTGAAATGTATATTTATCCCCATTTATTAATTCCTAATGCTTTTAACCTATCAAAGTTCCACCTGAAAAAGGCAACATGGAAATGTCATTAACCCTGTGAACTTTAGAGCCTAACAGATGTAAAAATCATAGGTTTTCAAAGGGAATATGCTTTACTGAGACAGTCAGAAAGCTTCATGCACAAAAAAGTCAGATAGCATTGATGTCTACAGAGGAGGATACTTGCTTATTTGTATATAGTAAAGGCTAAAGACACATAGAATTGTGACTGAAACAACCTGGAAGATACTTGGTAAATCTCATGATCAAATATGTAGTATACCTTGGACACATGATAATCATGAACAGATCATTTAAAATTAGAATGCCTATTTCTTTAAATGATTGAATTTTGTTGATAGTAAACTGTACCTTCTGTAAACTGTGTACTTTAATATGTATAATTTTAAAGTATTAAATGAGATAGCAAAACTCTACCAAATTGTAAAGTACTTTATAAAGATTTTCTACTCAATACTTCTTCTTTCAAATGGCTGAAACATTGGAATGCAGGAAAAAATACTGATATTAAACAACATTCATAAAGAATTTGTGATACAATTCTTATATAGCAAGAGAAGTCATTTTCCTTGCCTCTTGCAAAAGGGACATATGGCACTCCACTGGCCTATGATATCAGGATATCAGCACCAATGCTGGCCTCCAGGTCAAGTGAAGGGGAAACAAAAGTACTTCTTACACATCTCAGAACCCACACCTGTATTCCTGTCATTCCTAAACAAGCCTATCTCCTCCTGCACTCTTCTAATTCCCAAAATATTGTAGTTTAACTCTATCTCTTTATGAAGGCAGTTTCTTTACTTGTCTGAGATATCTCCACCTTCCTGTCTTAATATTGTTTCTTTTCTCCTAGACAGTTTGGGCACATGAAATATGTTTTTCTCCCCTCTCATATGAACTTTTCTAGAATCCTCTGAAAATTTTTCATCTTTTATCCATAATAAAAGTCTTTCCTGTAATCACCTAAGATTTGGTGTTTTTTCCTGTTATCCAGATCATATAATTGAACATTTAAAATATATCTGTACTTAAGTGACCATTACTCTGTTAAAAACAAGGAATGTATACAGAGATCCCATAGCTTTTAGTTAGAAAACACTTAATGAAATGAATGAAAGTGTCAAAGAAAGACAGCAGCCAATGGTTTTATGAAAGGTATGTAACATAAAGGTATGTTAAAAGTAGTACCAATTCAGTTTTATGATAACAGAATTGAAAGTAAATGAGCACATTTGGAAAACAGTTGTCTAATCTGAATCTATATCAAAATATTGAGATTTAGGTTCCAAAGAACACAAAATATGTCAGAAAAAAAAAGTCTATTGAAAACCAGAGAGTTTTGAGATTTTAAGGTTGAAATCTGACACAAATTTAAAACAAATCCTTGTAGTCAGGATGAGTACTAAAATTAAATGGTACAGAGAATAGTCCTCACTCATAACTTGGTCAGATATACAAACACCTTTCTCCTTTGTAGCTCAGAGAATACTTCAGGTTATTTTTTTCTTTCTTTTGGGGAATGGTACTAAATTGTAGTATGAGTAGTTTTTCATGAATCTGGGTTTACATAATCGGAATGAATCAAGACATAATGCTTCTTGAAACCATTAGTGTATCATGAAAACCATAACTGTCATTTAAAAAATACCTTTACAGTAGAGCCTGGAATGGAGAATCTTTCACTGGGCACAAATTAAGCTTTTCTCTCATGGCACTAAACAAAAACTGCTACAGCAGTTTGTAGACAAACTACTGAAGAGCACACATTCTGTAGTCGTCAGAGGGAGAAACCACTGTGATGTCAACATTCCAAGGCTCAGGCCATAACTGACAAAGTGACACATGCATTTCACTTCTTTCAAATTGTTGACTTTAAAACAGCGATTTTGAAAAATTCTTGAACAACACGTGTTTGGAATAACATTTTCACAACTATATATGTGTGTATGTATCATATATCTTGTGTAAAAGATATATGATATAGATGATAGATAGGTGATTGATGTTAGATAGGATAGATACCTATAAGATGTGTGCAAAAATAGGAGGAATACTTGTATAAAACATCATGATAGACTAGGGTCAAATAGAAGGGGAAGAGAACCTTCCCTATCAGTGCACTAGGGGAGGGGCATAGGGGGAGAGGAGAGAAGGGTGGGATTGGGAGATGAGGGAAGGAGCCACAACCACAATGCAATTTGAATAAATTGTAATAAACGATAATAGTAACAGCAATATTAAAAAGAGAGTAATGTATAAAAAAATCATGAAATTTATATTCATCTCCAAAGATTATTAATTCCTAATTCTTTTAACCTGTTAAAGGCCCATGTGAAAAAAGGCTTCATGCAAAATCATTAAGACTGTGAACCTTGGAGTCTAACAAATGCAAAAATCTAGCATACTTTAAAGATGAATATGCTTTACTGAGATACAGTCAGAAAGCTTCATGCACAGAGAAGTCAGAACGTTTTAAGATTGGAGAGGAGTGCACATGCTTATTAGTGTACAGTAAATTTTATATATTAATCCTAGAGACACAAAGAATTGTGACTGAAACAAGGGAGATACTCTGTAAGTTTCTTAATAAAGAAATGTAGTATACCTTGGACATAAAATAATCACGGACAAATCATTCAAAATTAGAATGCCTGTCTTTAAAATGACTGTATTTGGTGATAGTAATAATTTTTGCTTTCTCGAAGTGTGTAATTTCATTAATATGTGTAAAATATACATTTCTAATTAAGACAGGAAAACTCTACCAAACTATGAAGTTCTTCATAAAGATATTCTGAATAAATATGATTTTTAAATGTGATACATATGAGTATGGGAAATAAAAACACACCAGAAGGAAATCTATATAGTGGCATGCTGTAACTAAACCCATTATTTTTAAAATAGTAGTGAAATAGTCCAGCAAATTAGCCATTTTCCTTGCTTCGACAAAAGGGACATATGGCTCTCTATTGACCTGTGACTCCTATCAGGATAGCAACACCCATGGTGGTCTCTAGGTTCCTTGAAGGGGATGTAAATGGACTTTTTATACATCTCAAAACACCCATCTAGATTCCTATGCTTTCCCAAATAGCCTCATCTCTTTCTGCAGTATCCTAATTTCCTAAATAGTCTAGAAATATCCTGAATTTTTTTACACTAATTAATTTATTTATAAATTTCACATCTTCATCCCAGGCCCCGTCCCTTCTCTTCTCACAGTCCCACCATCATTCTCCCCTCCCCCATTTCTTCTTTCTCTTCAGAGAGGCTCTCTCTATGTACCCACCATGACACATCACATGAGGTAGGACTAAGAGCTTCCTCTCTCACTAAGGACAGGCAAGACAGCCCAGCTAGGGGAAAAGGAACTAAGGGCAAGCAACAAAATCAGAGACAGCTCTCAGTCCAACTGTTAGGGGACCCACCCACATGTTGACCAAGATGCACATCTGCTACAGATGTGTAGGTGGACCTAGGTCCAGCCTGTGCATTTATGAAAGCATAGTTTGTTTCTGTCTAAGCTATCTCTACACTGAAGTGTAAACATTCTGTAGTAGTCAGGGGGAGAAACCACTGTGATGTTAACTTTCCAAGGCTCAGGCCATAACTGACAAAGTGACACATGCAATTCAAATTTTGACTTTAAGACATTGATTTAAAACAAAAATTTGAACCACAAGTGTTTTGAAGAAATAACATATGCAAAACCATGTGTGTATGTGTACGTAGTAGATATATGATATAGACAATAGACAGAGGATAGATGTGAGATAGAAGGATAGATAACTATAATGATATCAGCAACAATAGGAGGAATACTTATGTAGGGTCAAATAGGAGAAATACTTGTATAGGGTCAAATAAAAGGGGAGGACGACCTTTCCTAACAGTGGACTAGGGAAGGAGTGTAGGGGGAAAAGAGGGGAAGAGGGTGGGATTGGGAGGAGATGAGGGAGAGGGCCACAGACACAATATAATTTGAATAAATTGAAATAAACAATAATAATAATAATTAAAAGACAGTAATGTAAAAATATCAGGAAATTTATATTCATCTAAAGATTATTAGTTCCTTATTTTTTAACCTGTTTTAAAGGCCCAGGTGAAAAAAGGCAGCATACAAAATCATTAAAACTGTGAACCTTGGAGTCTAACACATGCAAAAATCATAGAATACTTTAAAGATGAATGTGCTTTACTGAGATATGGTCAGAAAGCTTCATGCACAGAGAAGTCAGAAAGCTTGGAAGAGTGGAGAGGAGTGCACATGTTTATTAGTATACAGTAAATTTTATATATTAATCCTAGATACACAAAGAATTATAACTAAAACATGGGAGATGGTCTGTACATCAATAAAATATGTAGTACACTTTGGACATATTAATAATCATGGACAAATCATTCAAAATTAGAATTACCTGTCTTTATGATGATTGTATTTGGTGATAGTAATAATTTTTGAATTCTGCAAAGTATATAATTTCATTAATACATGTTCTTATTAAGATAGCAAAATTCTACCAGACTGTGAGGTTCTTCATAAAGATATTCTATCGAATAATTATGATTTTAAAAATATGTCACATTTGAGTATGGGAAATAAAAACACATCAGACGGAAATCTCTATAGTGGCATATGATAACTAAACCCATTACTTTTTAATAGGTGTGAAGAGTGTAATCAGGCTTTCCTAATAGTTTAAACTTCTTAGGTCCCAGGAAGTGCAATTATCCAAAAATGCCAGTCCTGGACCTGCTCAACAGGCAGTAACAAAGGAATTCTGGTGATTAGAAACAAACAACAACAACAAAACAAACACACACACGTACCAAAAACAGCATTCATCCAGAATTAGTGAATTAGTCTTTGTCCAGCAAAATAACCATTTTTCTTGCTCTGACAAAAGGAACATATTGTTCTCTACTGACCTGTGGCTCCTATCAGGATATTAACACCCATGGTGGCTTCCAGGTTGCCTGAAGGGGGAGTAAATGTACTCGTTATACACCTCAAAACACCCATCTAGATTCCTGTGCCTTCCCAAACAGCCTCATCTCTTTCTGCACTATCACAATTTTCTAAATATTCTAGAAATTACCCTTTCTTTCCACCAATTAATTATTAATTTCATACCTTCATCACAGGCCCCTATCCCTTCTCTCCTCACAGTCCCACTGTAATAATGGAACATCATTATTCCCTCCCCCATGACCTCATTCTCTTCAGAGAGGCTCACTATGTGTACCAACCCACCCTGACATATCACATGAGGCAGGACTAAGAGCATCCTCTCTCAATAAGGACAGGCAAGATAGCCCGGCTAGGGGAAAGGGAACTAAGGGCAAGCAACAGAGTCAGTGAAAGCTCTCAGTCTAATTGTTAGGGGACCCACACACTGACCAAGCTGCACACCCGCTACGTAAGTGAAGGGGGCCCTAGGTCCAGCCTGTGCATTGATGAAAGCATACTTTGTCTCTGTCTAAGCTACCTCTACTTTTCTCCTAATACTCTCTATTTTCTTTGAGACAGTCTTGGTCATATCAAGTCTGCTTCTTTTTCTCTCTGATCTAAACTCTTCCAGGTGCCTCTGAACATTTTTCCTCTCTCATCCATAATAAAATTACTCACTGTAATAACGGATCAGCTGCTATTTTGCTGGTTTCTCTGCTGTCCCTGCTCATACAGTTTGAATATTTAAAGTATATAATTTATTAAGTGAATATTACTACATCCAAGGCATGTTACTTCGTTTAAGGAGCCCCGGTCCTAGTGTGGGTGGCTCCTCCTCACATGTTGCAAAGGCCCTAGATGGATGACTCCAGGGTCTGGAGAAAGCAGAGCTCTGTCAGCCTGGAGACCTTGGCTGTCTGCCACACTGCTGCACTCCCCGGCCTCAGGGCATGGAATCTCCTTCCCCAAGAGCTCAATCACCTCCGTCTGCATAGCCTTCCTCCTTCCCTCTCTCCTTCCTTCCTTCCTTCCTTCCTTCCTTCCTTCCTTCCCTCCCTCCCTCCCTCCCTCCCTTCCCTCCCTCCCTCCCTCCCACTTCTTCCCCTCACTGCATGGCCCTGGCTGGCCTGGAACTCTATATACCAGGCTGCCTCCAACTCCACGGAGACCAATCCTCATCTGACTCCTGGAATTAAAGACATGTGTCCCTAAGTCTGGACCTTTATTTCAGGATTTATTTATGTAATTTTGTTTTTTTGAGACAAGGTCTCTCTATGCAGCCCTGGCTGTTCTGGACTTGCTCTGTAGACCAGGCTGGCCTTGAACTCACAGAGATGCCCCTTCCTCTGCCTCCCTGAGTACTGGGGTCACAGGCATGCTACACCACCCAGCTAATTTATGTATGTATGTATGTATTTTTGGACATACCACATGTGTGCCTGGTGTCTGTGGAAGTTAGAAGAGCATCAGATTCCATGGACCTGGTCGTGAGCTGCCAAAGGGGGTGTCAGGAACCAAATCCTGAGGCCTAGGCGAGTGCTCTTAACTGCTGAGCCATCACTTCAGGCCCTATACTACTTTTTGTATTATAACACTTGTTGCATGGGTGCATGTGTGTGTGCGTGCATGTTCTATCGTCTCAGCTCACTGCATTATTTTTTGGTGTGTGTGGGGGTAAGGTTCTATCATCTAGCTCAGGCTGGCACCAAGCTCAGAGCAATCCCTCTGCTTCAGTCTCCCAAGCCTGGGCATTCCAGTACCGAGCCCACGGCCAACAGTGTAAACTGTGAAGCTGTGTCTGTGCACAGCTGTGTGGGCTGCTGGCTTCAACACAAGCTTTCCTGAGGACGAGGGTGGCTCGGAGCCACCACCCACCCACCTGCCGAGGGCTCTGCTCCTGTTGTCTTAGGGACTCTGGGGCCGGCTCTTCTGGCAGGCACTGCGGCAGGGCGACTCAGTGGATAGTGCATGCATGGCCCGGGCTGCACCCCAGCACTGCCAACTGCCACTGGAGAGACATACCTTGAAATCCCAGATCATCATGGCCCCGTCGATGCCAGTGGTGCAGAATTTGCAACTGTCCTGCTGGTCCACCTCGTAAATGGACACCTGGCTAAAAGAAGAGCGAGACCATGAGGTCGGTGGAGGGAGTGAGGCCCCCAAGCCCGGCACCGAGAGATGGCTGGGGGTGTACTAGGTTCCAGATTCCTCAGGGCCACACAACGAGACCCTGTCCTAGAGTGAGAGGGCTCACTCACCCGGGATGTGGCCCAGTGGCTAGGCCCGAGACTACATCAGGCCCTGGCCAGGTCCCCAAAGCTACATACACTGGGTACTGGTGCTTGCGTGGAACCATAGCTATCTGAAGGTGGAGGCCAGAAGGCTACAAGTTCAAGGTCAGGGGGGCTGCAGGGATGGCTCAGAGGTTGAGAGTGCTGGCTGCTCTTCCAGAGGTCCTGAGTTTGAGTCCCAGCATTCAAACGGTGGCTCACAGCCATCTGGTGTCAGAGGAGAAGGAGAGAGGGAGAGGGATGGAGATGGAGAGAGGGAGAGAGAGGGAGAGAAAGGGAGTGAGAGGAAGGGAGGGAAAGTCAGAGAAAGAGAAAGGGAGAGAGGAAGGGAGAGAGTGGGAGAGAGGGAGAGAAGGAGAGAGAGGGAATAAGAGAGGGAGAGAAAGGGAGAAAATAGAGGGAAAGGGGGAGAGAGAAAGGGAGAAAGGAGAGAGGCAGAGAGAGGAAGGGAGAGTGGGAGAAAGAGGGAGAAGAAATGGGAAGGGGAGAAAGGGGGAAGAAGGGGAAGGGAGAGGGAACAGGAAAGGGAGAGAGGGGGAATAGAGAAGGGAAAGAGGAGGGAGAGGGATATAGGAGAGAGGAGACCGAGGGAGGGGGAAAGAGAGGGAGGGAAGGCAGCGGGAGGAAGACAGGGAGGGAGGGAGGAGGAAAGGCCACAGCCTCAGCATGGGGCTGGTAGGGACAGAACAGGGCTCAGCAGATACGGACACAAAAAGAACTGCTTTCTCCTTCCAAGCTCAGAAGTGACTGGAGCATGGCTGAAGCCAACCAGTCCCCAACAAGGCCTCTGAGAGCAGCCTGCTTGGGCAGCCAGAGCCTTCCTGGCTTTTGAAATCAGCCTTCAGGAGTCCTGGGTTCCATCCCAATCTACAACCCCAAAGGAAACAAATAGGGAGACTCCTTGCAGAGCCTTCACCCCAAGATGCCTGCAGAGCTGGGCAGACAGGGGACACCAAGGTGAGCCAACCTGTCTGCAGAGCTTCCAGAGACAGCCTCCTCCCCCTCAGATGCCAGCCTGGCTGCCCTCGAGGGTTGAGGCCACAGGGCAGCTCGTGAGAAAGGCCTTTATATATTCACTATCATTTCAGGTTGTTATTAGTTCATTATGCTGTGTGTTTGGTATATAGGTCAGTGGACGACTGTGAGAATCTGTTTTCTTCCTTCTCCGTGCAGACTCTGGGCAGCACGTGCGCCTTGTTTGACTGGCACATGCAAGTGGCACCCTGCGAGTGGGCACACTGTGTGCGAGAAACTGTGTGGGGGGGAGGGTGTGAGGAGCATATCCTGGGACTGGCACAGGCAGGTGGCACACTGAGAAGGGGCACACTACAGGAGACTGTGTGCAGGGGAGTGTGTGTGGGGCGCGCCTCGGGAATGGCATAGGCAGGTGGCACCCAGCTAGGGTGCACACTGCGGGGAAGTCTGTGCGGGGGAGGATATATGAGGCCCTGGGCCCAGCACAGGAGGCATCCCGGGAGGGGTGCACACTCACCTCAGCCACGATGCTGTTCTCTGAGGACAAACTGAGCAGTGGCAGAAACTCCATCTTCAGAGTTGACACCCTGTGCAGGGGACATGGGAGTCACACACGGTTCTCCTCCTATGTGAAGTACACACTGGGGACCAAACTCGGGCAGTGCCACCTTCACGTGAGGGTCCTACCCTGCGGACCAGGCTGGCCTTGAACTCACAATCCCCCTGCCTCAGCTCCCCGGATGCTGGGATTGTGGGCCTGCGCCACCATGCCTGGCTTGTAAGAGTGTATTCACGTGGAGGGGTGAAAGCTTGACACCAAGGTCTCTGACATGACCTCAGTGGCCTGCTCTTTGATCTACCTCCCCCCACCCCCGAGGGAGGAGCAGTCTTGGCAGGCACAAAGAGGAGGACAATGCAGCCAGTCCTGATGAGATCTGATAGACTAGGGTCAGATGGAAGGGGAGAAGGACCTCTTCTAGCAGTGGACTGGAGAAGGAGCAGGGAGGAAATGAGGGAGGAAGGAATGATGGGGAGGGAGGGAGGGATGATATCGGAGGGAGGGAGGGATGATGGGGAGGGTAGGGATGACAGGAGGAGAGAGGGATGACGGGGAGAGGAATGACGGGAGGAAGGGAGGGGGGCCACAGCTGGCCAACAAAGTAAATAAACTATAATTAATATAAAAAATAAAAATGAAATTTAAAAACAAAACGAAACACAAACAAGCAGTCACAGAGCACAGTTCTGCCATGGTGACCCTTTCACAAGCAACCAGTAGAGTCAGCACGGGGAGGACCATATCCGAGTTGTCCACACGCCACTGTGTCCTCACAGGGTGGAGAGGCGGAGGCCATCCCCCGGGCATGTTCCCAGGCTTCCCATGGGAGGGCCAGTGCTAAGGCGCCCAAGAGCAGGCTCCAGGGTTCTTCCCTTGCCACTGAGCTACCTTTCACGGCAGTCTGGTGACAAAACACCATTCGGGTTCTCCCTGCAGACCTGGGGCATGAAGGCAGGAGGAAGATGGCACCTCTCCTGTTTGGTGTGGTTTCAGGGGAAGGAGTTGTGTGTGTGTGCTGGGCGGGGGCAGCAGCTTCAGCTCTGGTTTTCTGGGACAGAGACCAGGCTGGCCTTGAACTCTTGAGCCTCCTGCTTTCACCTCTTGGATCACCACACTCCGTCCCATCTCCCTTGGGGCTGGTGGGGACCACAGACGTGAGGAGACAGCCAGGCATCTGCGGTGCCATCCTCCCAGCTCCCAGCCATCATCTTCATCAGGGTGGCAGAAACCGGGCCTGCTGGCTACGGGCGCTGCCTGACAGGCAGGGGCGGGTTACTGACCCCCAATGGGACTGGGCTGCTCTATCTTGGGCCTCTCGGCCAGCTGTATACACTTCCCCTAGCTGCCAAGGAGAGCCAGTGTGTCCAGATGGCCAGCTGTATACACTCCCCCTAGCTGCAGTATTCTAGGCTACAGTGTCCAGAGTGTGGCCAGCTGTATACACTTCCCCTAACTGCCAAGGAGAGCCAGTGTATCCAGATGGCAAGCTGTATATACTCCCCCTAGCTGTATACACTCTCTCTATCTGCCATGGAGAGGCAGCATGTACAGATCCCTAGTTGTATTCACCCCGCATCCGCATCTGCCGTGGTTCAAGAGAGCCAGTGTGTACAGATCGCTAGCTGTATAAACTCCCCCTAGCCGATGTGGTCTAGGAGAGCCAGCGTGTACAGATCGATAACTGTACTTCCCTCTGCCCGCCACCAGCCAGGCAAGGACTCACTACACGCTCTCGGAGGTGTCGGCCACCGACACTGTGCTGTCATCACTGACCCAGGTCAGGGGACTCCTGCTGGCCGAGAAGCTGGTACCATGTACCCAGCCACTGCCACTGCCAAACCCTGCCATCAGCTGGCTGAAGGGCATCTTGCTGCTCTACAGGGTGCTGATCGGTTCTCCTCCACCTCCTTGATGTAGGCCGAGAACACTCTGTTGTGGAAAGAGTGGGGGAGGAGGCAGGAGGCGGGTTAGGATGGGTGGATATAGGAAAGGACAGCCAGGGATGTGCTTGATGGACCAACACAGGGACCCGAGTTCGGATCTGCATCACCCACAGAGAGCCAGAGATGGCAGCCTGTTCCTGGAACCCAGGCATGAAGCTGGGTGGACACAGGTCCTGGGCGCACACACATACAGATAAATAAAGCTAGAGGTGAAGATACATAACGAAGGGCTGAGAGAGGGAGGCCTGCCCCCCACCTTGGCTCCACTGCCACCTCTAGGCCTTAGAAGGTTGAGGGATGGGGAAGGGCTGGAATCTGCCTCCTCTGGCCTCTTCTGACTCTCTGGGAAGCATCTGAACGTGGGTTTGACCCCTGGAGGCCAAGGCAGGAAGACCAGGAGTCGAGGAGTCAAGGAGGAGGAGGAGTCGAGGAGAATGAAAAGTTGAGAAGATGGTGAGGAGGAGTTGAGGAGGAGACAAGGAAGAAGATTTGAGGAGAACAAGGAGGAGGAAAAAGGGGAGGAAAAGGAGAAGGAGGAGGAAGAGGAGGAGTAAAAGGAAGAGTAGAGGAGGAAGAGAAGGAGAAAGGAAGAGGAAGAGAAGCCTGAACCTCAAGACTCTTTAAACAACTCTGGGCTGCACGCCTTTAATCCCAGCGCTTGGGGAGGTGGAGGCAGGGGGATCTCTGTGGGTTCGAGGCCAGCCTGCACTACAGAGTGACCCAGATAAACCCTGTTTTCAAACCAAACCAAACCAAACCAAACCAAACCAAACCAAACCTCTAGCTCCCTAAGCCCAACTTCCAAATGACAGCAGAAGCTGAGGGTCTGCAGGATTAGAGGTGTTGGCTTCTCCTGCCTGGGGGTCACGGGCAACTGTTGACGGACATGTCCAGACAGTCCCGTCCTGTCTTATTTGCTGGGAGAGCCAGGGGATCCTGGATAACTAACAGACCACAAACTGCTGAGTACAGAGCCCCAAGGCTGCCTTAGCTCCACCTTCACCACCCAGATTTTTCTTTTTAGTTTTTTGTTCACGGTGCTGAGCATTGAAGCTGGCACTTTGTTACAGACTTGGCAGATGCTTTACCACTGAGCCACAGTGACCATTTTTTTCTTTGTTTTGTTTTTCTCCTTATTGGGCGTGAATATAAATGACAGGGTTTGTTTTCTGGAAAATTTTTACATGGGCTGGTAGGTTCCAACCTTCCTCGAGCTGTGGTGCCCTGCCCCAGAAAATTATTCCCATTGTTGCTTTGTAACTGTAAGTTTGCTGTTGATGTAAAGTGTAACCTAAGTGTGTTCTGGTGGTCTTGGGTGGCCCTTGTGAAACGGTCATTTTACCCACAGAGGGGTCACACTTCTCAGGCTGGAAAACCCTGACAAAGGTACTGATAAAGAGTCAACACAAAACAGTGATGAATTCTTTGCTTTTCCTTTTACTAAAGGGGAAAGGGCCCTGTTGAAGGACAGATTTTAAAAAGCAACCTGTGGCATAATTCTTAAAGCTCTAACAGGGTGGCAAGTCTCCTCTAGCCTTGGGCTAAAGACAGAGAGAACATTTTGTCTGTACACACTCAGGGACACGTGGCTAAAGTCAGGTTCACTGTTCTCTGTAGTCTGTGGCCTGGGACACAAAATGAGGACCTGAAACGGTCCAAGAAAGAGGCTGGTGGGCATGAAAGTGCAGACTTGTAATTACAGGACAAGAAGGTGATGGAGGATGGTGAGCTCCAGACCAACCTGGGCTTCATGCTTCCAATTCCTTGTCACATCAAAACCCAGAGAACTGATCCGAAGAGATGGCTCAGTGGTTAACACACTTGCTGCTCTTCCAGAGGACTGGGTTGGGCTCCCAGTACCTGTATCAGGTGGCTCACATCCACTTCTAGTTCTTGGACATCTCTTGCCCCTTCTGGCCTTTACCAGGTGTGCATACCCACATGCATAGAGATAAATGAAATCGATTGACTTAAAAACTGAGGACAGGCTAACAGAGATGGACGGATGGTCATAGCATGAGCTCACCTGCACTCAAGACTACCAACTCTGCCTAAGACCCCTCACTGTGCCAGACAGGCTGCAGTGCCCAATGACCTGCTAACCCCATGGCTGAGTCCATCATATCTTCTGCTACTTGCTCTGTTCATCACTGTGCACCAGTTCACCTGTTCTTTTTCTCTTTCTTGAGACAAGGTCTCATATAGCCTGGCTGCCCTCAATCTTGGTCTGTAACTGAGCCTCTAATCTTAGCTCCACATGCAGTGCTGGGTTTACAGGCATGCAGCACCTGCTGGGCTTCTGCAGTGCTGGGGGACGGTAACCAGCTCAGCAAGTTTTCTACCTGCTGAGCCACATCTCAGCCCCAGCTCCTTTTCTAGACCAGGAAGTTCCCTTTATCACCGGGATGCTCACAGGGTACTGCATTTTGCAAATAAAGGAGCCCAATGGGTACCTGTCAGTGCTGAGCAACAGGTTATCCTCACCTGCATTCGAAATCACATGACCCTGCAGCCAGCAAAATGTTGGGGTGCCAGCCCAAGCTGAGGACTGTGGAGCAAATCGGCTTCTTAATGTGCTTGTGCACCCACCGGAGGAAGGAGAAAACCTAATTTACACTGTCCTCACAGAAAAAAAACAAAAAAACAAAAAACAGCAGCATTTTCTAAGCCACCCCATAAACCCTCTCCAAATAAAACTGATCTATATGTTTATAAAAACCATTTCAATTCAAAAATCTACATGCAACGTTAGCTACATTTATGGAGATAAGTCGTGTACGCACCATTACTTTTAACGTTGTAAGGCTGTCCTTTGACTTAGGCTTGAGTATTTTCATGGGCTCCCTGCACTGCACAGCTGCTCTGGCTGAAGGCTGGCTTGCTCTCTGTCAGGGAAGAGCCTCCTACACAGAGTTCAGGGTGGCCTCCGACTTGCTGTGAACCCCACACTGGTCTCAAAGTCAAGCTAGAATTACAGGCCTGTGCACCACACTGGCCTGAGGGGCTGACTTTCAGCTCACGTTCAGGGACTAAATCTGCAACCACAGTAAGGTCCAGTCCACCTACGACCTCTCAGCGAACACACACAGTCAACTGCTCCAAAGCAGTCAGGAGGAAATGCTTCCTACATGAATTAAGAAGAGTGGGGGGCTGGAAAAGGAAGGATGGAGATGAAGGGATGAAGGAGGAGGTAGAGGGAGGAAGAAAGGGAAGGGGGATTAGTATGGCTCACCAGTTGTTTTCAGACTCAAAGAAGCGGACTGAGGAGATGAGCCAGCCTCCACTCCCCACAGCAAACTTGTTATTCAGAGAGGACTTAACAAACGTGGCACAGTTGAGCAAGGGCAGGGGCGGTGGCAACCTCCTCAAAGTTGTCACTTCTCCAAAGCCCCTCCTCCTTGGCCTCACAGGGGAACTGTGAGATGGCTGTGCGCCCCAGCTCTCCACTTCTCCAAAGCTCTTCCTCGTTGACCCCGCAGGGGACTTGCAAGGTGGCCGTGCGCCCTGGCTCTCCTGGAAAACCCTGGGGCTGTGGTGGTGGCAGGACAGCATCTTTAGGCAGTTTCTCTTCCCTTTCGAGGTCCGTCCCCGGGGGCATGCCTTGTACCTAGGCCTGCGCAGGCTTGGCCTCCTCCTTGCAGTCCTTCTTCTGCTTTGGGATCACGACGGGGTTCCAGGCAGCTTGGTTCTCCAGGCCTGAAGTGGGAGAATGTGAGTAAAGAGAGAACGGGCCCAGCCCGGGACTCCAATGTCATCGTCAGAACCCAAGAGCTAGGTGGGGTCAGGTGTTCAACCTATAAGACCTGTTCCCCTGGGCACTTGGGGAGAGGGAGGCGGAGGTGGGAGGGTGGGAACTAGGGCATTCTGGGAAGAAGAGGAGGCAGGAGGACAGGAACTGGGGCATTCTGGGAAGGATGCTTTATTACAGCATCTGGGTGGAGGCCCTAGCACACCAGAGCCACGCGGACCACAGGGCGTCACAGAGGAGCCTCACTCACCCGGCACGGCCGTGCTCCCGTAGTCCTCCTCACTCTCTTTACACGAGCCATTCTGGGGGTCCACGGCCAGCTGCTGCCATTCTCCCCGGGTCGGGGATCCAGCCTCGGCCTTGAAAATAGGGGTGCCCTGGAAGGGCGCAAGACCTGTTAGTGCTCGCTGTCCCTGCTGAGAGCAAGGAGCTGGTGAGCCGAGTAGCAGGGTAACAAGGCGTCCCATGTCACCTCAACTGGACTCAGGGACCCCCTGAAACGCGGCTTTGGGGCTGGCCTGAGCTAGTCAGCATCTCCCAGTAGCTTTGACTGGGCTGAATGGGCAGAAGGGAAACAAGGGGAGCGCCAGCGTCCACCTCCTTCTCACTGCTAACCCGGAAACAAGGGGACCAGCCATATACCTGCCACACTTTCCTGGCCCTGAACTGTGGCTTTTGTTCAACCCTGACACCCCAAAATACGCCCTTCCCTCTCGGAGCCCTTGACACAGCGGAGGGAAGACTCATTCGCCTGCGGTCTCAGGGTTTGGGGGGTCCTCACATGTGAGGAGGCCGGGTGCAGGGCGCGCGCCCAGGCTGCCGCCTCCTCCCCGCTGTCGGGGCGCCGGTGGCGCACAGGGTCCCGCAGCCAGCGCGGGAGGATGCTGAGGAACTGCTCGAACATCTCCAGCATCTGCTCCTTGGAGCGCCGCTCGGGCCGCAACCAGCGGCGGTACAGCTCCCGCCGGCGGCTCAGCGCCTCCTCCGGGCCGGACACGTCCTCGGAGCACAGCCGCTGGAAGCGTCTCCGGGAGGTTTCGGGGTCCCGCCAGAATCCGGGGTCCTTCTCTTCCTCCTCCGCTTCTGCTTTCAACGCCAGCACCACCGCGCAGGCCGCCGCCATCGCAGCCTCCGGGGCCCTGAGACCCCGATGAGATTCCCGGAAAGCGGGGCGGGAAGCCACAGTCTCCCCCAAAACGCGGCCGCGCGACAGCTCACGGCCCTGCCCGGCACGCCAGAAAAACAGACCAGGCCGGAAGTGCGTCATCAATTCACGCCGTCCTTGGACGGAGGGATAGAGAAGGGGCGCCTGTCCTGCGTCTCTACCTGCGCCCTGGAGGACTAAGTAGCCTCTCCGCCTCCCAGCATTTATAATATTGGGAACACCACGCAGGGTATTCTGGGATTTGTAGGCGACTCAGGGGCACGGTCCCGGCAGCGGACAGGAAGAGATGCAGACTCATGACTACGAGCAATCCCAGGATGCATCGCACCACTGGGACGCCATTTTTGTAGTTTGCTGATACAATCCCAGTAGTCCTTGCTCCGAAGCCATGTTTGTAGTTCTCAGGCCAGTGGGCCTCTGTCACGAAGCATCTTGGGACGGTTGGGAGTACCGTGACCAGAGAATTCTCCGAACTGAGAAACGAAGGGATGAAGGTCCGTCTGTGACTAGAAGGTTTGTCTTTACATCCTCATGGCGGGGGCCAGGGAGATGGCGGGCGACTTCGGTGCCTCCGAGCCCGGAAGTCTCTGCTCTCTGCAGGATAGATCTGGAAGCAAAGCCCTAAGGGGTGGGACTTCCGCTAGAGCCGCGCCGCTACCTTTACCTGTTTTCCCAGGTCAGCAATCTTCTCATTCCAAACTGTTACTAACTCATAGTTCTGCTCACAGGTGGGGTGGGGGGGAGAGAAAGGGGAGTAGGAGGAATTTTGGGGTTCCCTGCCTCCCTCCCTTGTCCACCCCTCGCCTTCCATCCATCCGCTTGGAGTCCCGGAGCGGCTCGTGCGTGGGGCGGAACCGCAGGCAGGAGGATGGCGGGAAGAGAGGAGGCACAGTCCTCTGCTCCCTCCAGGCCTGCATGCATCCTGGGGGAGATGCGTGCACCCCGCCCAGGAGTGAGGCTGTGCACGACCTCGTATTGGTTGTTCTGGCGCTCTCTGCTGGCCTGCGGGTGCACGAGCAGGGAGGATCCTATAAGTAATGTTTAGGGAGCTGGGGGTTGAGTAGGTAAGGTGCACTGGGCTTACTTGTTAGGGTGCTGGGGACTCAATGCAGAAAGATCTGGCTACCTCTGGAGTGAAGGCATACACACATGGACAAAGAGAAAAAGTAAGAGATGGAGGAGGAAGAAGAGGAAAGGAAGGAAAAATAGAAAAAGAGAGAAAATAAAGGAAGAAAGAAAAAGAAAGACTCCCAGCTAATTGAAACTTGGGTACTATTTGCTGAATTTGAACCAAAATAAATTTTGTAAATTAGATAAATGTGCAGGTATTCTGTAGTGATATAAGTAACTGAAGTTTTTTCCACAAGGTAAAGAAAATATTTTCAACCAGAAAGAAGGTGTAGAACATGGCAAACCAACACATCTTACTTAGAGTCTGTATCAACTAGGAATGACTTGAACTTTTTCAGAGGAAGTGTCTCATATTCAAAGGCAAGAACTATCCCTGGCTTAATGAACTTTCTCTAGTCACCTACACTCTCCCAGTACCCAGGGGATTTTACTTCCATAAATTCTGGATTGACAGATTTGATTGCTTACCTTCTTCTTAGCTATATGAAAATCATGACCCATACCCAATTTCTATGGAGATTAAACCAGAAGAAAATGATGTGGTGACCATTTCTGAGCCCAGCTATTCCATAGGGAATGCAGTGTATGCAGTGTCCCATGCCTTCCATAAACGCTGTTGAGCAAAATTGAAATGGGATCTAAAGAAGGCAGAAACATGGACTGGCTTCTTCCATACCAGGTAAGCCTCACTCATAAGCAAGGGAAGCATCAGGATCTTATATTATTGGTAAGTAATTCACTGTTGTCAAAACAATAAAACATTTTCATCTTATAGTTGAAAGTACAAATTAAAATGTAAAAAGGTTCTGTCAAAGTGTATGTGTATATATATTACATGATTTGGGGACAGAAAGCACTCATTTGAAGACATTAAATTTGAATGTTTTTCAACAAATGTTTTCCTAGCGTGAGATGAAATTGCAAGATACAATTGTACATGGTGTAAAAATATAGCAAGATCAAGAACCAAAAATTTTTTATGATTTCATGGAATATGTCCAATGCCATAAGATATAGACTAGGGCCTCATATCCAAAGCAACCATTTCACATAAAATACAATCTGTATTTATGACAAAAGACCATAAAAAGACCCTTTTGTGGACAATAAATAGCCTGTCCTCGAGTCAGCAGTAGCAGAAAAGTAATTGCTTTCACAGATGATTTAGTATTAATAAGGTAAGATGAATGTGAAATGAAAATCATGGTCCCACTAATAAATTTTAAAACATAGACAGTACTCATGAGCCTGGGCCATATCTCAATGTGTTAGTGATGAGTGTAATGTGTGGGTTTTAAACCAACAAGGTAAAATATAGGACTCACTTACACTTACAAGCCTTGGAGATTAACTTCAAATAGGATATCAAGATGATTGTTGAACAAGTCAATTGAACTTTTCATTCAGTCGATAGGTAAATAAAAGATAAAATGTGAATGTTTATATACTATATAATTAGTTTTATGGGTATCAGTAATATTTGACATTAATATTAACATAGTCTGTAATCATGGCTTCCAGTCATAGTGTATTAGGTGAGTATGTCTTTTGTATGGATAACTGAGTACCTGTATAGAAGTTCTTTATAACATGAGTTATTAATTAGTTAACACAATATTAGGTTGTGTTATTAATTTTCAGAAGTTGATTTTTTTGTAATCAAGATAATACTGCTGGTGTCTTAACAAAAATATGGAAGTGTTTCTTCCTTTTCCCTTATGTGGAATACTTTGAGGAGTATTGTAGTGAGTTATTTGAGACTCTTGTAGAATTCATGCTGAATCTCTAGACCTAGGCTTTTCTTTTCTCTCTCTTTTTTTTTTTCTTTTGGGAGATTTTTAAATTACCATTTTTATCTTGGTTGTTATGTGTCTGTTTTAATAATTTATTTCATCTTGATTTAATGTTGTTAGATTTTTTAACTCTAGAAGTCTACCCATTAATTTTTTTGCATTTAAATGCTTAGTTGAATGAAGACTTTTAAAATATGAACCAATGATTCGCTGCTTTCCTCAGTGCATGTTGTAGTGTCTCTTAGATCAGGATTGATGCAGTTGACATGGACTTAAAAGAGAGCAGACAGGCATTTCCAAAAGCCAGAACACTGATATGGTAGTCTATTGAGAGGGGAAGTGGAGATTCTGTGCTGTAGTACCAGGGGATGGAGGTCTTAAGTAGTTTGATGGGGAGAAGGACACACTGTGGAGGTTCAGTGTATAAATTTCTGGCCTTGGTCCTGCCTGTCTGTAGGTATGTGGGTTTATTTCTGGGTATCTGATTCAATTCCATTGATCCACAAGTCTTTTTCTCTGCCAGTACTATGGCATTATTATTACTCTTGCTCTATAGTATAGCTTTAGATCAGGGATGGAGATAACTTCAGAAGTTCTTTATCATACTGGGTTGTTTTAACTGTTCTGTTTTTTGTTTTTTGTTTTTTTTTTAATATGATGTTGAGAATTGTTCTTTCAAGGTCTGTAAGGAATAGTGTTAATATTTTGATGGGGATTGCATTAATCTCTAGATTTCTTTTGGTAGGATGACCATTTTTGCTGTTATTCTTACTGATCCATAAGCATGGAAAATCTCTCCATCTTATCATATCTTCTTCAATTTCTTCCTTCAGAGACTTGAAGTTTTTTTTTTTTTTTCATACACATCTTTCCCTTTATTGGTAAGAGTTAAACCAATGTACTTTAGATTATTTGTGAATATTGGAAGGTTGTTGTTGCCCCAATTTCTTTCTCAGCTCACTTGGCTTTTGTATACAGGAAGACTTCAGAATTTTTTGAGTTAATTTTATATCTAGCAATTTCGCTGAAGGTGTTTATCAGGTATAGGAGAGCTCTGGTAGAATTTGTGGGTCTACTCATGTATACTATCATATCATCTGTGAATAGTGATACTTTGACTTCTTCCTTTCTGATTTGTATCCCCTTGATCTCCTTTAGTTGTCTTACTGCACTAGCATGGACATGATGGATGATATCTTTAATGTGTTCTTGGATTTGGTTTGCAAGTATTTTATTGAGTATTTTTGCATGTTCATAAAAGAGATGGGAATGAAGTTCTCTTTTTTTTGTCGGGTCTTTGTGGGTTTTAGGTATCAAGGTGACTGTGGCTTGCTAGAATAAGTTTGGTAATGTTCCTTTTGTATCTATTTTGTGGAATAGTTTGAAGAGAATTGGAGTTAGTTCTTTGAAGGTTTGGTGGAATTCTAAGCTGAAACCATCTGGCCCTGGCTTTCTTATTTGGGAAGGGAGATTTGTGATGACTGATTCTATTTCCTTGGGAGATATAGTACTATTCAATCTATTTATCTGATCTTGATTTAATTTTGGAAGATGGAATCTATCAAGAAAATTGTCCATTTCATTTAGATTTTCATATTTTATGCCATATAGGCTTTTGTAGTAAGACCCAATGATTGTTTGCATTTCCTCAGTGTCTGTTGTTAGGTCTCCCCTTTCAATTCTGATTTTTCATTTCTGATTTCCACTATGAACAAATTGCTTATACCTAATATGGCACAACATAAGTCAATAAATATAAAAACCACATAGATGATGAATGATGTATAAACAAAAATCACATGAACATCTTAATAGCTTCTACAAAAAAAAAATCTTTGAAAAAATCCAAATGCCTCTATCATAAAAGTTTCAAAAGTTGTAAGGCTAGAGGCAACACCTCTCAACACAATAAAGCTATAGGTGAGAAACCTGCATCCAAAATCATCACTAATGGAGAAAAAGTTTAGGCTAGTTTACTCAGGTCAGAAGTTTGTCATCTATGTTCACCACCCCCACTCCTTTTCAATATTGTGCTCAAAGTGTTAGTTTAGGCAATAAAGAAAAATAAGTAAAGGAATATAAATAGGTAAAGTAGAATTCAAACTATCATGTTGTAGGTGCTGTTTAATATTTACTATTGATATATCTTCTGGTAAACCTTGCTGTTGATCCTAAACAGCTGTGTACCCAAATCACCACACAGAGACTGGGCTTCTTTAGTTAACCTAGAACACAATGCTGGGCAATAGTTACTGCTTCCTAAACCTCCAAATCCTCATAGTTTCCTAACATTTAGATTCCCCACTGTATACTTGCTTTTTGTGAAATATTATATCCAGTCCATCTTCATGTAGTTCCAAGATCTCTTTCTTCTGGCTTTCCTCTCACACCTCTCCTCCCACTCATTTGCTGCCCTCTGGCTCCTTATCCTGACCTTCGGGACTTCAATGGGGTTCCTAAAGAAAGGAGGGTGGAAGGAATGGGGGAGGGGAGGAGCAAGAGACACAGGAATGAGGCCAAGTCTGTTTGATCAAAGCCTCATTTATTAGAAATTTTTACCCAACTTATATAGGGAGAAGGCAGGAAAGGGGGAAGGTTAAGTAACTGCTGCAGGAGATAGGAAGAGTGCTTTCATGGGTTAAATGTTGCACCTGCAAGATACCACAAGGATGTTTTCTTAAGATATCTCACGTATGCTCTAAAACTGACAGATGGATGTTCTCACAATCCATCTTTAGGGTCTTAGGTAACTCTTTAGGTAACCCATGATTTAGGGTCTTAGGTAACTCTTTCACTAAATAGCTTTAGGTCTCCACTAAATGACCTTTGCTCACTACTTGGCTTTGGCTTCAGTAAATAGCTTTGTCTCCACTA
>REGO01001187.1:80964-101005 GCA_010120015.1 Rhombomys opimus
ATGTCGCAGGCGGTAGTGATGATCGCAGTGCAATTTCTGGCATTAACTGCCTTAACTCCTCAATTAGACCCACAGAGCAGGAACTTCAATGTCCCTAGTGCCCCTCTGTTTCCCAAAGTGGGTATGTGGGTGGGAGGGGGTTCGATGCCTGGCTTCTGTTGTAGAAAACCCAGTATCTGGGCATCTGCAGATTCTCAAGGGTGCACTCACACACTGGTCACTTGGCAGAGATCATGGAATCCGGCTTCTCTGCTCTCTGGTTTGGCCCTGCTTCTTTGATGTGCCCCGCCAGTTCTATGCTGCTGTCACTGCCAGGTTCTGAGGTCTTGCTTCCCCTGGAGATTTCAGGGTGGTTACATCAGCAGGGATGGGGTGACCAAGGTCTCTGTTCTCTGGTTTGGCCCTGGTTAGTCTTAAACTGGAGGGCTGTTGTGCCCCGCCAGGTCAGTGCTGCCCCACCGCCAAGTCCCACTGTAACTGGTGACTGGGTCGCTAGTCCCGATGCTTTCTGGGAAGTCCTGGGGTCTCTTCACTGTGCTCTCCCAGCTTGGGAGGCCCAGCGCCTGGTGTGTCTAGGTTGTATGACTTTTCTGCCTGGTTTTGGTGAGTATATAGTGTATTCTCTGTCACTGTGGGATTTGGCGGTCCTTACCGTCAGTGATGGCGATCCTGCGGAGCTAGTATGCGGTCTAGCAGACTCGGGCCCTGGGAGGATGGTGCAGCTGCCGTGAGGATCTGGGACTCCGGGACACATACTGCTGATCTTTGCCTGCCGCTAAAGGGCTTGGAGCTCTGCCCCAGCGGCTGTATACCCCAGGCAGTTAGGTCTGCTCTGAGAAAAACCAGCCAGCCAGCTGTGCCGCTGTTCCGAGGTGGAGGGAGGTCTGGGGGAGGGGAGTGCTGCGAGATCAAAGGATCGTTTCTCTCCTTCCCCAAACAAGTCCCCGGGTGACCCAAGAGCAAAGTTTTCACCTCCTGTGATGTTCCCTGTTCTTTAGAAAGCTCCACCGTTGTCTTCCTGGGTTGGAGGTCCTTCCATTCACCCACTCAGAAGTTCAGGTATTCCACCGCTCAGAAACTGTGTGTGCTAGTCGCCATCTTGGCCCCACCCCCCTATTTTGACCATTCTAATTTGGTGGTCAAGGTCGTGTTGCCAGTTTTGCCTCTTGATATTTCAGAGAATGTACTAATATTACTCATTTTTTTCATTTTTATTTATTACATTTATTTCATATCCCATCCTCAGCCCCCTCCCTATCCCCTCTCAAGCCCACTGTCTTTCTTTTTCTCTGATTGTATTAAATTTTTTAAAGAGTTTAGTTTGTTTTTTGACTTTACGTGCAAAGGCTGATCCCTCCTTCCTCTGTCTCAGTCCACCCTCACCCTACTTCCTCTCCTCCCAGAAAAATGGAGCCCTGCTCTCCCTGCATCACACCATTACAGCACATCAAGCCACATCAGGACTGAGCATATCCTCATCCACTAAAGCCAGACAAGGCACGCCTGACAGGGGGAGAGGATTTAAAAGCAGGCAGTAGAGTTCATAAAAGAAACAGTCCCCTTCACTTACCATTTAATGCACATGGACCAAACTGCCCTTAGTACACAGATAAGTTCAATAGGCCTAGGTCCAGAACATGTATGTTCCTTATTTGATATCTCATTTTCTGTAAGCCCTCCTAGGTCTGGGTTACTTGTCTCTGTTGGTATTTTTGTTGCTTCCTATACCCTCCAGGTTCTTCCATCTTTCCCTCAGTACTATCATAAGACCCCCAGAGATCCATCCAGTGCTTATTTGCAAGTTCTAGACTCTGTCTCCATTGGCTGCTAGGTGCAGCCTCTGAGAAAATAGGCATGTTTAGGCTCTTTTCTGCATGCACAGCAAAACAAAATTTACAGTTTTATTGGCTGGCTGACTAGTTTAAGGTGAGTCTCAGGCTGGCTCAATTATTGGTTGGACATTCCCTCAATCTTTTTTCCTTCATTATCCCTAAACTTCTTATAGGCAGGGTAATTTTTGGATCATGGGTTTTATGATTCAGTTGTTGTTCCCTCTCTCCACTAGTCCTGTCTGGCTAGGGGGTAGTCAATTCATTTTCCATGTCTCTTTTCCCTGCTCCTCCGTTAGAAGTCTCAGCTAGGGTCACACCCATATCCTATCAAGAATCTTCCCTGTCAAATGACTCCAAAGAGAAATGCCTTCAGTTTCCCTTCTTGTTCTGAGCCCTCTCACCTCCTACTACAATTCTCCCCACATTTGATACCCACATTTGTTTCCCACCCCATTTCAACTTCTGCCCAGTTCCCTCTCTTCATCCATTTCTGCTGTCTGTTCTGTTTTTTATTCTGAGTGACATTCTGGCAACTTCACATGGACCTTCTTGTTACTTAGCTTCTCTGGGTGTGTGGATTGTAGTATGATTATCCTGTACTATAGGTCTAATATTCACTTATAAGCAATGTGTTTCTATGTCTGGTTACCTCTCTCAGGATGATCTTTTCTAGTTCAATCCATTTACCTGCAATTTCCATGATTTCTCATTTTTAATAACTGAGGAGTATTCCATTGTGTAAGTGTACTAGAAGTTCTTTATCCATTCCTCAGTTCTGGTGTTATGAATAAAACAGCTATGAACATAGTAGCACAATTGTCCTTATTCTATAATGGAACATCTTTTGGATGTATTCCCTGGAGTGGCATAGCTGGGTAATGAGGTAGAACTATTCCCAATTTTCTGAAAATGCACCAGTTTGATTACCAGAGACGTTGTACAAGTTTGCATCCCATCAGCCCTGGAGGAAATTTCCCTTTTCTCCACATCCTCACCAGAATGTGTTGTCACTTGAGTTTTTTATCTTAGTCATTTGAGTGGTGTAAGATGTAATCTTAGAGTCGTTTTGATTTCCATTTGTCTGATGGCTTAGGACTTTGATCATTTCCTTAAGTGTTTCTCAGCCATTTTAGATTTCTCAGTTGTGACTTTTCATTTTAGCTCTGAACCCCATTTTTAAATTGGCTTATTTGATTACTTGGTGTTTAATTTCTTAATTTCTATGTATATTTTGGATATTACATTTTTGTCTGATGTATGGTTGATGCAGATATTTCTCCAATCTCTTGACTGCTGTTTTGTTCTATTGATAGTGTCCTTTGACTTATAGAACCTTTTCAGTTTCTTGAGATGCCATTTATTAATTGTTGATCTCAGAGCTTGTGCTGCTGTTTTTCTCCTGGGTTAATATGTTCCAGACTTTTATCTACCTTGTCTTCTAAATGATTTACAGTCTCTGGTTTTATGTGAAGGTCTTAGATCTTTTAGACTGGATTTTCTGCAGGATGATACAAAGGGTTTATTTTCATTTTTCTACATGCAGACATCTAGTTAGACTCCCACCATTTGTTGAAGATGCTGTCTTTTTTCCATTGTATGATTTTGGCTTCTTTGTTGAAAGTAAACTTCCATTAGGAGTGTGGGTTTATTTCTGTGTCCTTTTTCCAATTGTGCAGGATTGGTCTGCTATCAAGGGTATTTTATTTTTCCATTTGAAGTTAATGTTTGCTTTTTCAAGGTCCCTTAAAGAATTATGTTGCAATGTTGTTGGGAAATGGATTGAACTCATAGACTCCATTTTTTAAAAATGCTGTTTTGGAGAAGGGGATTAACGGAGCGTTTTGGAGGGGAGGAAGAAGTGGGCTACAGAGGGGAATACCAAGTGAATAAAGTGTAATTAATAAAAAATTTTAAAAACGAAAAAATGAATGCTGTTTTACTATGTTAAGCCTATATATCCATGAGTTTGGGAGATCTTTCCATCTTCTGAGATTTTCTTCAGTTTCTTTAAAGACTTCAATTTCTAGTCATAGAGGTATTTCACTTGCTTGTTTAGAGTTACAACAAAATATTTTATGTTGTTTGTGGCTACTGTTCAGGGTGTTGTTTCCTAAATTTCATTCTCAGCCCATTTTTCATTTGTATACAAAAGGACTGATGAAATTTTTAGTTAATTGTGTTCCCAGCCACTTTGTGGAAATTGTCAACTGTAGGAATTCTCTGATAGAATTTCTTGGGTCACCTAGTTATACAAATAATTCATCTGCGAATAGTGATACTTTGAATTCTTCCTTTCCAATTTGTATCTCCTTGATATCCTTCAGTTGTCTTATTGATTTAGTTAGGATTTAAGGAGCATATTGAAGAAAGATGGAGAGTGGAGGCATCCTTGTCCTGTACTTCATATGAGTGGAATTTCTTTAAGTTTCTCTCCAAATAGTTTGATGTTGGCTATCAGCTTGCTTTTTACTGCCTTTATTATGTTAAGTATCTGCCTGATGTCTTGTATGCCTGATTTCTTCAAGTCTTTTAACATGAAGGAGTGTTGGATTTTGTCAAAGGCTTTATTTCATTTAATGAGATGATCATGTAATGTTGGTCTTTCAGTTTGTTTATATGGTGGATTACATTGATGGATTTTCATATGTTGAACAATCCCTGTATCCCTGAGATTAAGCTTATTTGTTCATTGTGTGTATCTTTGATGTGTTGTTCTTGGATTTGGTTTGCGAGTATTTTATTGAATATATTTGTTACAAACAGCTATTAGCTGTCATGTGGGTGCTGGGCATTTAACCCAGGTCCTCTGGAAGAACAGACAGTGTTCTTAACCACTGAGCCATACCTTCATCCCCCATGTTGCCTATTTATGATCAACATTTACATTACTAGTATTTTCATTTGTCCTTTTGTAATTGTTCAAACATACGTTTCATTTTAGCAAGA
Organism: Rhombomys opimus; assembly: GCA_010120015.1. Taxonomy (NCBI): domain Eukaryota; kingdom Metazoa; phylum Chordata; class Mammalia; order Rodentia; family Muridae; genus Rhombomys; species Rhombomys opimus. Next base: position 85,743 of record REGO01001187.1, read on the forward strand.
TCATATTAATATTACTGTTTAAAATGAGGCACTTAATGTTTCTAGACATGTATGCACAACTAGAGACAATGTATAACTCTTTGTAGAAAGTTGAGAAAGATCTTTAAGTTTTTTTTATCTTGTTTGTTTGATTAATTTTTGAATATTATTCAGGATCTTATTATGTTCCCCGAGTGTCCTGGAACTTATTGCATAGAGCAGGCTAGCATGAGATAAACCAGCCTCTGTTGCCTGAGTGATTTTGGAATTAAAGTCATCAGAAAATACACCCAGCCTGCCCATTGTTATTAGAGTAAGGAATCATTTATATTATTTCTCAGCTGTGGACTCAAAATTGTTGACCTGTTTACTCTCTCTCTCTCTCTCTCTCTCTCTTTATCTGTTACTTGACATTTCTCTTGCAAATCTGAATCCTGGTTAAAGGATGAAAAAATTAGAGAGGTAAACTTCACTATTCAGTTTCCTCCTAAAAAGAATTAATTATTACATTGAAACTTGTGTGTCACAAAATAAGTAAAAGAAACACCAGAATACTTTGAAAATATTTTAAAGGAAGTATACATTTCCAGTGCTCTAAGTATCATTCTTTCTGTTGTATACGTGTGTGGATATTTTAGGCTGCATTGACCTACAATGATGTGCATGTGAACTTCACTCGAGAAGAGTGGGCTTTGCTGGATCCTTCCCAGAGGAATCTCTACAAAGATGTAATGCTGGAGATCTACAGGAACCTCACTGCTATAGGTAGAACAATGAAATTTCTTTACTTTTTAAAATATGGGGAAAAAATCTTTATTCATTATTGATGTGCTTTTGTAATTTCTCTTGAGGATGAGGAAGAAAGAGATGAATGGTTCATTGATTGACCAGAGATCACAACTTAAATTTTGTATTATTTCCAATAATACATCATACATTTTCTCTTACTGTATTTTAGGCTACAATTGGGAAGGTCATAATATGGAAGATCATTGTCAAAGTTCTAGAAAACATGCGAGGTAATTTTCATGTGTAAGCTGATATGAATATGTTTCTGAGAAAATTTTAATATGTTCTGGAAGTTTGAAAGAGAAGAGATAGTGTAAATGAACTCCTTTAAGTGTATTTATTGATGGTGACTAACTTGTTACTAAACCATGTGCCTCCATGTTAGGTATTTGATGTGTGTTTGCAAGGTACTCCTCTAATAAAGAATGCAAGGAAATGATACCTTACACAAGATCAATGTTTAAATCATTTGCTCATTATCTCTACAGGTAGAAATGCAATTTGTTTAGTCTCCTACAACTTAGATATTGCCAAATGTATTCAGAGTAAATAGGTGATGAAAGTATATCCAAAACGTTATACTAATCAACTAGTGCATTGTAAAATGGTGTTACTCATATACTTGCAGTAATGTTGCTAAATTTTGTGAGAAGAGCAGTTTTTTAGACTTAAGAATGTTGTTTTGGCAAAATCATAATCCCTATAGCACATGTCTATGATGAACAAAACTCAAATGTGTGAAAGCATCATGAAACCGTGTCATTTATTATTATTCTTTTAATAGGAATATCATATGTCACAATGGATACAAGTCATGTTAATATATTGAATGAAACAGTTTACCATCCAGAACAATTCAAAAGTACAATAGTCTCCATTTTGAGTAGATGTTTAAAAAGTGATACCTTTTATGTTTTATATGGGTTATTAAGAGCTGCCAGCAGTACAAATAATGACACAGAAGCTTTTTAATATTTTAAAGCTTAGACAGTTTTACTAGGCAGATTCTGAACCCTTTTTTCACCTAGTACACATAAACCAAGTACAGTGTCCCGATGCATGTCCAGCTCTACCTCTTTCTTCATGTTCAAGTCCGCCTGTTAACCTCACTGTCCTTCTGGTGAATTGCCTGTCATTTGCTTTCTTCTTCCCTCTCTCACTCAGAAGTTTTGCCCTCCATTTTGTGCCCTGCTATCAGTTGTCAGCTCTTTATGATTTCCAATAGATAAGTAAGGAAGGACAAATGTTTAGAAAATATAGGACAGGCCACAGAACTAAAAATACTATGATCTCATCACACTTAGCTCTCTCCTAACTCAGCAATCAGCGTTCATGTATACTGACACACTTTCATACAATGTACACCAACATCAATTAAATGGTTATTCAACTTCATTAGGAATTCTCACAAAATTACATTTCAGAAAATATAAGTTTTAGGAAATATATAAATCATTCCGTTTGTTACACTTATCTTTGCATATTTAATATGGCACAGAGTGTAGGGAAATTCATTAATCCAGTCAGTGTGTTAAAACTCCGAGGTCTTTCAGTTTTATAAAAATCTATGTTAAAACATCTTATAGAAGAAAGTTTTGTATAAATGTGAGCCAGGTTATAAATATTTTTACCATCACAGCTATTTTCAAATATGCAAAACAACCCGTAGAGATGGAGAACGCCATGAATGTAAAATGAAAACTCAAGATGTTATATTCCTCTTTACCTTTACACCAAATAGTAAATTAAGTGACATGGAAAAAAATATTCATTAGTGTAATGAATGTGGTAAAGTTTTCATATGTGCCAATTATCTTTGCAGGTATGAAAACAGTGATAGTGGAGACAAACCCTCTGAAGATACTCAATATAATGAAATATTTGCACCTCACAGTAGTCCCCACACATATGAAAGTATCCATACTGTTGAGGATCGCTATGAATGTAACCAATATGGGAACACCTTTGCACATAAAAGTCATCTCCTAAGACATAAAAGGACACAAATAGAAGTGAAACCTCATGAATGTACCCAATGTGGTAAAGCCTTTGTATGTAACAGTGATCTCCTAAGACACGAAAGAACTCACACTGGAGAGAAACGTTATGAATGTAACCAGTGTGGTAAAGACTTTGCATGTAACAATGAACTCCTAAGACATAAAAGAACTCATACTGGAAAGAAACCTTATGGATGTAACCAATGTGGTAAAGCCTTTGCACATAACAGTGGTGTCCTAAGACATCAAAGAACTCACACTGGAGAGAAACCTTATGAATGTAAGCTGTGTGGTAAAGCCTTTACACAGAAATGTCATCTCCTAATACATGGAAGAACTCACACTGGAGAGAAACCTTATGAATGTAACCAATGTGGTAAAGCCTTTGTTCGTAAAAGTCATGTCTTAACACATGAAAGAACTCACACTGGAGAGAAACCTTATGAATGTAACCAATGTGCTAAAACTTTTGCATGTAACAGTGTTCTCCTAAGACATAAAAGAACTCACACTGGAGAGAAACCTTACAAATGTAACCAATGTGGTAAAGCCTTTGTACGTAAAAGTAATCTTTTAACACATGAAAGATCTCACACTGTAGAGAAACTTTATGAATGTAACCAATGTGCTAAAACCTTTGCATGTAACAGTAGTCTCCTGGTGCATAAAAGAACTCACAATGGAGAGAAACCTTACCGATGCAACCAATGTGGTAAAGCCTTTCCATGTAACAGTGATCTCCTAAGACACGAAAGAATTCATACTGGAGAGAAACCTTATGAATGTAACCTGTGTGGTAAAGCTTTTGCATGTAACAATGAACTCCTAAAACATAAAAGAACTCACACTGAAAAGAAACCTTATGGATGTAACCAATGTGGTAAAGCCTTTGCACATAGCAGTAGTGTCCTAAGACATCAAAGATTTCACACTGGAGAGAAACCTTATGAATGTAAGCAGTGTGGTAAAGCCTTTGCACAGAACAGTCATCTCCTAATACATGGAAGAACTCACACTGGAGAGAAACCTTATGAATGTAACCAGTGTGGTAAAGCCTTTGTTCGTAAAAGTCGTCTCTTAACACATGAAAGAACTCACACTGGAGAGAAACCTTATGAATGTAACCAGTGTGGTAAAGCCTTTGCATGTAACAGTCGTCTCGTGCTACATAAAAGTGCTCACACTGGAGAGAAACCTTATGAATGTAACCAGTGTGGTAAAGCCTTTGTACGTAAAAGTCATCTCTTAACACATGAAAGAACTCACACTGGAGAGAAACCTTATGAATGTAACCAGTGTGGTAAAGCCTTTACATGTAACAGTCGTCTCGTGCTACATAAAAGTGCTCACACTGGAGAGAAACCTTATGAATGTAACCAGTGTGGTAAAGCCTTTGTACGTAAAAGTAATCTCTTAATACATGAAAGAACTCACACTGGAGAGAAACCTTATGAATGTAACCAATGTGCCAAAACCTTTTCATGTAACAGTAGTCTCCTGGTACATAAAAGAACTCACACTGGAGAGAAACCTTACCAATGTAACCAATGTGGTAAAGCCTTTACATGTAACAGTAGTCTCATGCTACATAAAAGAACTCATACTGGAGAGAAACCTTATGAATGTAACCAGTGTGGTAAAGCCTTTGCGCTTAAAAGTCATCTCTTAACACATGAAAGAACTCACACTGGAGAGAAACCTTATGAATGTAACCAATGTGCTAAAACCTTTGCATATCATAGTAGTCTCCTGGTACATAAAAGAACTCACTGGAGGGAAACCTTACGAATGTAACCAATGTGGTAAAGCCTTTATATGTAAGAGTAATCTCCTGCTACATAAGAGTTTACACTGTAGAGAAATTTTATGAATGATGAATGTGGGAAAGCCTTTACACAGAGCAGTAAATCTAAAAAATAAAAGAACTCACACTGTAGATTAACCTTATGAATGTAACCAATGTGGTAAATAAAGCCTTTGCATGTAACAGTCTGTGCATTTCAGATCAGTCTCTGAAGACAAAATCTTTATGAATATAAGCAGTGTGGAATCACCTTTGTACATCACAGTGAACTCCTAATATATAAAAATCTGTGTTACAGAAAATCCTTATGAATATAACCAATGTCATATAGGTTTTTTTTTGTAAGAGTCATCTTGAACAAGAACACTTACTGGAATGAAACCCTATGAATGTAACCAATGTGTCAAACCCTTTGCATGCCATAGTAATCTCCAAGTGCATAGAAGAATGCACACTGGAGAGAAAGTTTCTGAATTTAACCAATGTGATAAAGCATTTTGACATAATAGTACTATCCTATGACATAAAGAACACATATTGGAGAGAAACCTTATGAATTTAACCAATGTGGTAAAATCATTACATATAACAGTATCTCCTAATACATAAACTCACACTGGAGAGAAACCTTATGGGATGTGTCCTATGTGTAAAGCCTTTGCACAAAACAGTCATTTCCTAATATAAACTTGCTCTTCACAATCATGTTCAAAGTCATGAAAGAATTCATACTGGAAAGAAAGACTGAGTATATTAACATTGTGAAACTATTTAACATTTGTATAATCATCATGAAAGAATTCGTACAGAGAGAAACTTTATGAAAGTGTTAAATTGTGAGGCCTTTGCACATATCTGTATTCTATATCATCATAAAACTTTCAAAATGGAGAGAAAATCTGAGAATATAAACAAATGTCATCCAGGTACTACTGGTTGATTAAGGCCACTTAATGTTCTTGGTATCTAAACTGTGATGCCTACCCACCAAATGAGCCAGAAAGTTACAGAGGTTCTGACCTTGAAAATCATAAACATCTTTGCCATTTTACAACTAAATTTTTAACATCAATCAGGGTTTAGGGATATGGGATTTGTTTATGTCATTGAGGAAGTCACCTGATGCAAAATGTAGGTTTTACAATCTAAACAATCATATTCATTTGTTCTTTTGTGGTTAGGAAAAGGTAATATGGTGTAAGAAAGAGAATCTTTGGTTTGGGTCTATCATTATGTTAGGGGACCAGAAACCATGGTATGGAAATTTGATATTTATGGGAACAAAAGTTGAGTAATGAATGCTGGTCAGCTACTGGGACTTTTACAGCTTTCTGAGGGACTATGAACTTAGCCTTGGTTTCGCCCTATAATTCAATGGAGGCTGGTATCAAAAAAGCACTACTTAGGACAAATTTCTTTTGCTCATTCCCACATGGAAATTACTTTTTCACGTTTTGCATACCACAGTCATCCTCAAGTATATAAAATACAGATATTAGAGAGAAAAACCTTACCCATGTAATCAATACGATAAAGCCTTTTCTTAATACAGTTATATCCATAGAAGAATACATAGTGCAGTGAAACCCTATTTATAAACAAAGTGGTAAAGCCTTTTCATGTAGTTGCCTTTGAAATCATGAGAAACAGTCATGCTGCAAAGAAACCCAATGAGTGTGGTCAGTCTGGTAAAGTTTTATGCTTCATGGTACCATTATAGAAGAGTAAAAGGTTTAGTGTGTGAGCAACCAGTTGAAGCCTTTGCAGATCACAGTAGATTTTGAGAAACTTAAAAGAACTAATTCTGAAAGAAATCTATTTGGATAAAAGATTTGTTCAGATCTTTGAAGAACTAACTTGCATTCAGTTAATGGAGATTATATGGAGGAAAAATTCTAAGAAGTGTCAACAATGTATTCATGCTTTATGGCATCCATCCTTATATTGTTTCCAATTGAAAACTAATATGGACAAAAGGCCTATGAATTTAAACAATAAGGCAACTCTTTTAGATTTCAAAATTTTCTCCAATTGCATGAAACAAACCATCCAGTTGTAAAATTTTTGGGTGTGTATTATTGCCTTTTCTGTGACAAAATGCAATGTCTAAAGCAAATTCCAAATGTGTTTAATTTGCCTTATGGTTCCAGAGGTATATGGGATCACTATGAAATGGGTTTCACAAATGGTCACACATGGCAGCTAGGAAGTTTGGAACTCACATCCTCAACCTGTGGCCTGACGTAGAGAGTGGGAAATACAAATGGTATGCAGTTGAAAACTATTAAGCCCACTCCAAGTAACGTACTTCCTCCAGGAGGGCTGCTTTTCCTAAGCATTCCCAAATGATACCACCAACTGAGAAAGATTAATTTCTCTGACTTCAAGCCTACATGTTTGATTGCTGTTACATGAAGGAATTCTTGATGAAGAAAAAGTGTAGATAACCCTATAGATGCCTCAATACCTGAGGTACAGGAATGAATGCTTACACATGAACAACATTTATGAGCACACATTTGTTTAACAATTTCTTTTAATTTAGATTATGTGATATCAGTGTGTCTTTGTTTATGTGCCTGTGCATTCTGGTCTCCCAACCTTTTGATTTTCTTGTACAAGGAATTCCAGGAAGTTGTCAAAAACATGATCTCAGTTCTGGGAATAAACTTGTCTTAACTGCACAGCCATGTCTCTAGTACTGTAAATATCTTAACTTCTTTATATATCATCTTAATGTCAAACCGTAGAAACTAATTCATAGAAGAAAGCAACTGTATTTAAGATTTGATATAAAATCTTAATAGATTTTATGAAAGATTTGATGACTGTAGACATAGTTGATGTATTCATTTTCAAGAAAAGAACCCTTTTTAAACTTTTTCAACATAGACTTGTAAGAAGTAAATTATTCACCATGTTCACTTATAATGTCAATTGTGTTCTGTATTGTGAAACATTAGAGTAGGTATTGGAGTTTGCTGTATGTGTAGAAAATCCATTCACAGAAGTTTATTAGGCCATTCTGATATTTTTTTGTAGCTGCTGTTCATCTTCTAATGCATTTCCACTTGGTGTTAGGTATTTTCCTGCTGCAGTGTATAAAATGGGATTCCCATCACCTGTCTGGTCCATTGCTTATTTATTAAGATGTTTTTTTCAAGCCTGGCTTGGATGTCAGTAATTTGTCAAGGCTACATTTGAAGTCTTGATTCTCATGTTCCAGCCTTTGGAGTACAATTCCAAGGGTGGAAGATATTCTCCCATTTTATTCTATTTTGCCATATTTTTACCAATGTTAATGTTAAAATGCTTAATAATGTGTACATAGAGATGTATGTGTGTTTGTCTGTATTTGAAGTTCCATGCTTCTTCATGTTCCCATTAGCTACTATATGGCACATCATCTTGAAGTACTGCCTTCTAAGAGAATTGGCTAGAGGTGCTAGACAGTGTAACAACAATGAGATTTATTTCAAAAAAACGTGTGTGTATGTGTCTGTGTGTGTATGTAATGTGACTGTGGCCATAACAGATATGAGAAAGCTTTTTAGAGTTTAGGTTATCATTGGTACATGATTTTCAAGGTCATGTTGCCAGTTTTGATTACCACAAACATTCCTCACTGAGCTCATTAATACTCAAATAGACTCAGTTCAAACATTTCATCAGTAAAATATTGTGTTCTATTCAAATTGTAAACATTGTTATCTAAGGGTGGAAGAACATGAAATAACCTGAATTATAAATGCTGTTTGCAAATGAAAATGATATACTGCTATCTTCTTTTGGAGTGTGTTAGTTCATTACTAGGAGTAAAGAGTTGTTCTTTCTCAGAACTACACGTGAATGTCAGAGAATTGTCTCAGTGGTTCAAGTTGGTTGTTGCTAAGCCTGATGATTTGAGTTCAATATCTGGGTAGCCTATATTACTCCCAAAGATTTTTGTTGTATCTCTGTACTTGGGTTGCTGTAAACTAACACACGAGGACATAGGTAAATAATTTTTAAACCTAAAAAGAGCCAGTGTGGTCAATAGCATTAAAGACCTTTGCATTTCAAGCCAAGAACTCACATATGGGATGTAGATAATAAATAGCAATAGTTGTCTTCTCACCAGCACATGCATACCATGGTATAGGTGTATACACACAAACACACTCAAATATTTTTAAATGGATGAAATTAACAAAGCAAAGAACCCACAAATCATTTTCAAGTGTAAATAATTGTAGAATTTGAAGAATTACTAATGTTCATTAAAAGAAAAGTGTTTCTTTGTATATTATATTTTATCCTTTCATTCATTGATTCAAGGATATTTTAAATACGTATCTCCGCTTGACCCAGAGGGGCATCCCTGTCATCATAGATATGGTAGTCAGTGGCAGACTGACTCAATCTCTGAGATTGAGGCCTGGTTTGTCCACAGAGTTAGTGCTCTTATTTGTTTGTTTTTGAGAGAGCATTTGTTTGTATATTCACTGGCTCTCCGGGACCCACTTTGTAGATCTGGCTGGCTTCATATTTACATAAGTCTGCCTGCCCCTTCATTCTTGAGTTCTGGTATTACAGGTGTGACATAATGCCCAGCTCCACAGATTGAGTTCTAAAAGATATAGACTTTATCTCAAATTATAATTTTCCCCCTCAGGGATAGTCTCCACAGTGCTGATAGATGTATTTTCATTGAAGTTTTCTGAAGTTGTGCTCTCTGTCCTTTGTGTAAGTGAGAAGTGTAGCATTCTATCATCCACCTGTCAGATCAGACATCATGATTACCAGATGGCATTGCCTCCTGAGCAGTCTACTTTTGTAGTGTCATTTACTTCATTTTCAGCTAATAATTTGTGGTCCAAATTAAACATTTCAGAGGCATTTCTGTCCATTTAAAAAAAATACGTATATTTCTGCAAGACTTTGAGCTAAGAGTGCCCTTATATCTCTGATTACATTGTGACCACATTCAGAATAGGGATTTTTTTTTTTTTTAGTATGGCTTGGATTAGTTGAACTTATATTTGCGCATACTCGTATTCTCTCAGTGAAATCCCAGTACTTACTTTGTTGAAGAAAAACATTGCTTTGGAAACAAATCTCATGCTCTTCTTGCCTGCCTAAGGAAACAATCTTTCTCATGTCTTCTGTCTTGATATTGTGATGGCTCTTCTAGTTAGTCAATTTGACTCTATCTCTATTTAACTAAAACACAAAGAGTTGGGTACTGTTGGGAATCTTATTCGTATCTGTTGAAGAGGAAAACCCTTCTTTAAATTGAATATTTTGAAGTGATAAGAGGTAATAAGATTCACCTTTAATCTAGGCCACAGCTTCTGGTTGCATCCTACATATATAAAGGACATTGACAGTATTAGCTTTTTTTCTGCATGAAGCCCTCGATTCGTTTCTAGAAAACAAATGTCTGTAGTTAACGCTAGTTCAATCAACACAGGAGATCTGGTCAAACTGGTGTGGCTGGGCGTAGAAGTAATGTGATGTTTCCTTTCTGAAAATGCACAACCTGAGTGAAAAATGTGTGATTAATATTTGGTGTGTTCTTGTAAATATATCTAGTTCCTGGAAAATATTCTACAAAAAAAGCCTGTTACAAATTTTTAAAATAATGTTTGAGAGTATATGTAAATCAACCTTTTTATTTGACCCTAAAGTTAAGTCTAAAATATTGGGACAAATAGTTGAGGTGCCTATTCAGCATATTAAAGCTGACCTTCCAGGTTCTCCCAGCATCCTTCTGTCTCTATCTGTTCCAGGGTATAGATGGAATACTAAGCCCTGTAGTCCAAGATTTGGGTGGTACTTCCAAAGGCTGTCCATTTGTAATCCAACCATTTTAGTTATCTGGTCTCTTTCATCTATCATTTACCCTTGTGGCCTCTTGGTTTGGCTCTTATATTCTCTCTCCCTGAGATGACTCGGAGTTACATCCACTGTAGACTCTTCAAAATGTCCCTATGTCTGGCTATGCTTTCCTTTTTATCTAATATAAGCTTTCTATTTTACTATAACTAGGAATAGTCATATCTTTTCATTTTTATTTCTTTTTTTCATTCACTTTCCAATTCCATCTCATTAATTTCAAATTCATGGCTACTGTTTTCATTAATCATTGTTACTGTTTGATTTTGATTAAAGGTTGGCTGCAGGGCTTTTCAGCTATGAGGTAGAGATAACCACACTGGATATTGATTGTGTGATGGATGTGGAAATAAATGTTCCTTTTAAGAAGAACATGAAGAGCTGTGGGAGACTGGACAATTGTACAGAAAGAGATGCTTCTCAAACTGGGGCTCTGTCTTCTAGCTGGGCAGGCCTCAGCTGTCTGGGTCATTTTGTCTTTGATCCCCAAGTAGAGGAGCTCCTGGCTGTTAGAGTCCTGAAGTCCAGCTGGGTTTTCAAAGTTACTAAAAGGCTCTGGTGAGGCCTACTAATCAGGAGCACCAGTGGGATACCATGTGCATATTCTTTCCCATATTCTCCTCTGATGCAGCTATTGGGAGCTCTGAGTGAGGCTATAAACCACAACATGGTATGTGTGTGATAAACACTTTCCCCAGGCCAGGACGAGCAATTCTACTGAACTATCTATTAGATTCTGCTGAAATGAGATGGACTCTGAGTCAGATTGTGTTTCTGTTGATCCATGTGGTGAGTTGGGCAGAAGCCCTTGGCTTCTGACCCTTCCTAAGTGTGGCTTCATTGGCTACAGGGAGGCTCTGCAGCCCTGGCAGTGAAAAAGTTTGGTCGTTATAATAGTACTGTCTGTCAGTGTGCACACACAGTCATTGCTCTGTTGTGCAATAGGAAGACAGATTAGAAAACAGAAGGTCTGGGTCCTTGAAGTTCTGAACCTTGCCTTCTACATTCAACTTTGTGTGACAAATATTATGTGTAGTTTTGAAACCAGTAGACAGGAGGTGCTGGGGATTATGGTTCAGCAATACTTGATTAGATTAGTTTTTGCCTTTCCAGTACCACCAGGCACAAAGGTAAAATTTAGGAAGATTCAGTTTGAGGATACTAAAGCAGTTTCTGAGATGCAGAGTTTTCTCTGTTGCATATGGTTTTAGGAAAGTGGAGAGGGCAGATTTCACATCTTACACAATCCATGTGGGAAGAAGTTAAATCATTCGTCACCCTTGTTTTTTTTTTATGGGCTTCACTGGGGCTGGGTTTGCCTGAAAGTGCAAGTAGCTATGAAGGGCGGCAGAGCCATAGCTCATCTTTGTGATGACTTTCATTTTCAAAGAGACCTCTTGACCATGGGGCCTCTGTTTGCAAGAGAGATCAGTAGTAGCTAAAGGGTTAGAAATACAGCAGTTTAGGTGTCACTTTGATTTGTTTTGTAGGAGGTGTGAAGTATGCATTGTTTTTTTACACATACGTTCAAAGTAACTTTAGTCAAATTCACACTTTTCTTGGCAGAGTTTCCTTAGGTTCTTTGACAAAAACTTGAATATATTTTTAGGCTTACATTTTTGGTATTTTCTTGTCACCCACTCATTCTTTCAGAAATACTGTACACATTCATAAATGTTGTAAGTTTGTTGGAAGTACAGCAGTCACCTAGTCCTAATGTGTATACAATTTCTTTATAATCCTATTGAGAATGCTGAAGATTTGTACATGACACATAGCTTTCTAATCATCTTTCCTCTGGTGTATTTCTAGAAATTTTCTTTGGATTGTATTGGATTTATGCTGCAAATTGTTCTTTTTAAGACATAATTTTAGTGGTGTTTACAGTAATACAAAGGAGTAAAAGGTATTGTTCTACATAATCATTCACTTAGAAAACTACATTAAGTGTGTAACTCTGAAAACTGATATGAAATAATGTAAATAGCCATAAAAGGAGGAGACGGCAGAAGTTCCTGAAGCCTCAGGAGAGGCTGCTGCTGACTGATTTATCTATATGAAGGTAGTTTGTGGGCTCCAGCAGCATCTCTGTGGCAACAATGTATAAACTAGCCATTCCCCTGATTCAGGGAGCTTTAGTTGGTCTGGCATTGTGAACTTGATCAGGTCTCTGCCCCTTCAAGATAAGTTCTCTGTTTATTTGAGGAAAATTGTTTTCTTTAGCTCAGAAATGAACTCTGTGTAAACCCCTTGAGGCAGAAGTCAATAGGTCCCTCACCTGCACACTGCTGTAACTGTTACAATGGCATTTTCTGCTTCTGTAACTGTCACTAAGGCCATCTTGAGCCACTATGTAGGACCCACCCTGTATTATGCTAAGTTTAGGTGAAAATCCTAAACAAGAGTTCACTAATATCTGAGCAGGAAAACCCACCAATTCCTGAGCTATCCCCCCCCACATTATCCATGAGTTGGAGTTCAGACCAAACAGGAAAACCAGGAAATCCCGAACTCCCCTGAGTGCAGAAATTGAAATCCTCTCAATCCTCATTCTGAAAATCTCTACCCTAAAAATCTCTACCCCATAACAAATAACATTAAAAGGCTGTGTCTGCTCACTTCTCTGCTGCCTTCTCCAGGGAGCAAAGGCAGCCACTCCTGGATTTCTTCCTCCACTGGCTGGATCCTCCAATATAAACCCCTTTTATTAGATTTACTGCCAGGTCTGACTATCATTGGAAGGAGAAAAGAAGCACAGCAGAGGAGAGGTAAAGTAGGAGTAGGGCCAAGGCTCCTGATGTCCTTCCTCAGTTCAACTGGTGATACCCTCCCATAGGAGCTACAACACCTCTGCTGAAGAGGCCTCTTCTCAGAAGTACGTGCTTCTTTGACTCTCCTGTCTCAAGATTCCATTCCATAGGGACATTTTTCCACCTCAGAGCTCTTTGGTTTCTGGGCTCCCATATCTCAGGATGCTTTTTCATTGAGATACCCTCTCTCCTCAGATCTGTCTTGTTCCAAGGCTCCCAAGTCCCAGGACAGCTTCCCACATGAGCAGGCAGGCCAAGAATATGGGTTTTATCTGGAGGACCGGTCCATTGGTGAGAGTTGCCTGTCAGGCTGGGAGACAGGTTCTTCAGGAGTCATGCTAGAGGTTTTGCTCTATAGCTGATCAGGCTTGAATGATTCGGTGTGAAGTGCTCTGAGCACTGCTGCTAGGTTTTGTGAGGAAAACTCAAGCAAATTCCAAAGTCCCAAAATGCTGAGTGGAGGGTCACAGCCCATAAATGGGCAGAACAGGCTGCTGAGCAGTGCTAGCTGGAGTGGTGGGTCCTGCCTCGTGGGATAGGTGGGAAAACAGATGGAGGACAGGCACAAGTCATACTGAAATGCAAATCTCTGCAGGTGTGGAAAAGACACAGCTGTAGTAGCATTATCAGTTTGCTGTGTCCCTCAGCAAACTCTACCCCTAATGGAGGTACTCATGTCACTCAAGACTCACTGGCCAATCCGGGAGCCTAGTCAAAGGAGTAGGCATGTCGTGCTTTAGGTTCTGCTCTGTTTCTAAGCAAGCTTGAACATTTGCTGGATGTTTTGAGGGAAGGTCGCACAAGTTCTGAAGTCTCAAAATGGTGAGTGGAGGGTCATTGCAGCTAGATAGAGTGGTAGGTCCTGAAGCTGAATGGAAATACAGATTTATACACTGTCACAAGTGCTACTGAAATACAAATGTGTGCAGATCTTGAAAAGGCATGGCCCTGAAAAGCCTGGTACTGGTAGTGTTTTTTTCCCATTCTGCGCACTCTAACCCTGAGTGAGGGGCTCATGTCACTCAAGACACACTGGCCAATCAGGGCCTGCAGACAAAAGAGGTGGTGTGTTCTTACAGGCATCAAGCTGCAGGTGTTACTAGCTGTTGGAACAGATTGTACTCAAACCTTGCTCTTTGGACACCTTGACAGTCACTGACTCCTACCTGCCCAATGAAAATAGTCCATTTTTCTGTTCCTCCAGATTCTCCACTAGGATTTTTTCTGCAAAACTTCAGATTTCTACACCTAGATCCTGCTTTAAGAGCCTCTAAACGTACAAACTTTTGTAACCAAACTTGGCTTCAATTTTCTTAGATGACAGATCCAAAGCAAAGCCTTCTTAATTACCACCAGTGATTTGGTAACTGGAGGTTCCCTCAGTTAAATAGAGGCACCCGTATTTAAATCTCTTTGACCCAAAGCTTCCAACTCTATTCTCTCTCTCTCAAAAGTTTTAAATGTACACCCGAATAAATTTTCTGCATAACCTACCTTCTGCCTATATATGTGTATCCTACCAAATGCAGATATTTCCTGTATCCACAACAGCACCAAAGAAGCTACCACAAGTGTTCCAGTCTGACCGCACAGACTTCCTCAAGCTGGACTTTTCTCCCAGCCATAGATGGTCTCACAGACCCTGAACAGCATCAAAACAGCCTGTTCTTTCTGGACTTGACCAGTGTTTCAGTGTTTTGTCCTCCCTAGAGAGCCCCCAGTGTCAGCAGGAAGTAGCCAGAAGAGAAGCTACACCCATTACTCACTTATTATTAACAAAATCCTGGAATTATGTGCTTCAGGCCCAGAACAAGTAGCTCCAGGTTCTCCCAGCATTCCTCAGACCTTACCTGTTAGCTTGCATGGCTGGCAACTCTACAGTCAACCCTCTACCCTGAACTTTCCAGGGCAGTGGATTCTTCTCTTGACCTTGAAATCTGGATATTTTGTTATTATTTCTCTCTCTCTCTCTCTCTCTCTCTCTCTCTCTCTCTCTCTCTCTCT